>JAPQNM010002421.1:22500-40000 GCA_029783475.1 Metacarcinus magister | reverse complement strand
AATATTTCTATTCATCCAAAAAATTCTAGAACGAAATAAAACTATTGTATTTTAAAATTTTATAAGATTCAGTATCCTTTTACTTAAGCCATCCTTGGAATATGTAGCTGGTGTGTGAATCACACATAAAATGTAATACGTAAAAAATTTTGAAATATTCAGAAAACAACTACAAAGAGGGTTCACAGTTTGTCGAAATTGCCACACAGGTAAAGAAAGACCAATAATTATTGTTATCTTCCTTGGAAAAAAAGAGAAAGAGGATACGTGATTGCAGTGTGCACAAAAATGTTGGCACTAGAAACAATAGAAATGTAAGACCTGTTTACATGAGGCAAAGGATTATCAAAAGGTAATGGTAAGCAACTAAAGAAGAACAAATTATTATAAGAAATATAGCTTCCTGGAGAGATATGTCAACGTATTGAATAGTCTAGATCATGAGATACGCATATCCAAAAGCATAATTGAATTTAGAACAAGGTTTGACCAAATGAAGCCGAGATATGATTGCAGGAGCATACACCCATCCCTCTGCTATCACTCCTAATAGGTTAGCGCAGATGCGCGTGATAGCAGAAAACTTGATAGCAGAACTTAATTATAAATACGATCATTTGTAATTGGTTTATCAGCGGCCAATTTCCGGTAATTTGTTCACTATTTACCTATGATTTTGTTTCAATTACACCTACAACACGAAAGCAATGATATGTCAATAATAATATTATAAACAATAGATACACAACATAAAAAACCGTCAAACTTATTTTTAAAAGCAGTAACAAAGGCTTTGATCAGGGGTAAACTGGTCAGCCTAAATATTTTTTTCAGTGATTCAGGGTACACTTGCGCCACTTGTCTATCACCACTAGCAGCCTCACCTAATATTGTCACAATTTTCACATTATGCCTTGCCATAGATTTATCTACCCATCTTTTTGAAGCGAGAAACACAGGTGGCGTTTGCACATTAAGTTTCTTGGCCACACCACAATAAATTTCCTTGTCTGTTTCCAATATTTCCTTAGTATCCACAGGTGTGTTCCGCTTCGCCTACCTCTCTATATACCAGCTCAATAACTGCTCAGCCTTAAACAGCATTTGGTTTGCACTTCTCTTTGCACTTGATTCTGCAGTAGAAGGTGCAAGACTCATATATATCTGCATATGTTTTTTTTCTTCACATAAATACCTCACACTGTTGACTCATTCACTCCAAACTTCTTTGCTACACCTATTTAAGTCTCACCACTATCAATAAGCTAGCATATCTAGTTTCTGGGCATAGGTCAGGTTTTTCCTTGGAAGAACCTCTTTCAAAGCTGCAGCCTTACGCTCGGCGATGGTTGGTGGTTCCATGAGTGGCATTGTCAGTAACGTGGGAGCTCTTATTTCACTGTGATCACAGAGGACACGCGCATTTAGTGTGATGGGAGAGCATCAGCCAATCACAGGCAATGAGGCTCCGTGACGTCAAACCAAGCACGTATGCGTGCGCCACAAACCGTGTTTTTCAAATGAGATTCGGTGCATAATAATGGGATTGACTGCGCTATAGCAAGAATGTGCAGCTTTTTTTATGCGTATGATAGCAGTAAAACGCGACAGCAGAATGCGTGATATCAGTGGGATGGATGTAATTCCTTTCCTGTATTTAACAACTAGGTAAATAAACACACACATACTGAACACTACTACTCCTTTTATGACCTCTCCAATCTTTCTCACAGATACAGAACTGCTGAAGAACTAAAGTCTTTCACCTCATCTGGACGGCTTGGGAATTACGGTGGAGGAGGCTACGTGCTGAAATTGCAGGGCACAAGCCAGAAACTGCTAAAACGCCTTAACGATCTCCAGCATCTAGGATGGATTGATAAGTACACTAGAGCTGTTATGCTCGAGTTCTCCGTATATAATGCAAATGTAAGAACACTTAAAGAGACACAGTTATATAATTGTTGAGTTTAGAGATTATCAAAATCTGATGCAGAACCCCCACTCATCCTTATTATCAGGAACTCCATATTATATTATATCATAACTATCAGTAACCCTATATAACATGCTGTATTTTTCAATGTAATAGACGGCCTTAGCTTTTTCAAGTGAAAATTTAGAAAACATCTTTAACATAAAGAAACAAAAAAATTGAGGAATACCGTATTTAGTATTTGTCAGAAAAGCTATGAAACTCTTCATCACTATCAGTTTAAAACATATCACTTTCTTCATACAAAACATTATTTTCAGTTTTTCTCCCCCTACCAGTTGCTGACTCTGTACAGGGGCCTTATCCGCCCCTGTATGAAGTACGCATCTCACGTATGGGGATGTCTCCACGCACACAGAGTTGCTTAACAAGGTTGAGTCAAAAGCTTTTCGTCTTATTGACTCCCATCCTCTTACTGACTGTCTTCAACCTCCGCCGCAATGTTGCATTTCTTGCTATCATCTACTGTTATTTTCATGCTATTTTCAATTCTGAACTTGCATGCTGTATGCCTCCCACATTCCTGCAGCCTCGAAGCACGATTTTCTACTCACTCTCATCCCTATTCTGTCCACCCATCTTATGCAAGAATTAACCAGTATCTTTACTCTTTCTTGAACCTATGGCGCTGGTAGGCTAGATGGAAGTTTTGTGAATGGTTGGCCTCTGCCCGTAAGTAGAGCAGGTTAGATTTCATAAGTGACGCCTCGTTTCTTGTTGAGAGGCTCATGCTGCCCGCGGAAGTCACTTGTTATATTTCACGTTACAGTCCCAGTCGAAAATAGTGTTGATGGCAGCATGTGGGTGATCTTTGGCCACTCGGCGATTTTTCAAAAGAAAAGTGGCCAGCTCGTGGCGGGACTCGAACTCAGTACTCTGAGCTTGTTTGCCCACATACTAGCCACTAGGCCACTGCCTCCCCATAAACTACTGGTAAACTCTGGAACTCTCTACCTGAATATGTATTTCCATTTTCCTATGACATGAACTCATTTAAGAGAGGAGTATTAAAATGCCTACAACCTTATTTTTTTTGTATCCTTCACCGGTGGCGCCGGTAAGCTTAATAGAGGCCTTAGATGGTCGGCCTCCACCCGTTAGTAGCGCGGGTTAGAGCGGGTTAGACTTTTTAAGTGACGCCTCGTTTCATATAGAGAAGCTCATGCTGCCAGCGAAAGCTCCTCGAGCATATAGCTTTGCAGTGCCGTCGAGGCTAGTGTTATGGCAGCATGTGAGTGATCTTAGGCCACTCGGTGGTATTACCAAAGAAAAGTAGCCAGCACGTCCCGGGGCTCGAACTCGAGACCCTGAGATGGTATGTCCGACCGCTAGCACCTAGGCAAACCCATCCCCTTTTTTGTATTAATTTATCCTCTATAAGGAACTGGCAATCGCAAGTGAGCTTTTCTACTTTGGAAGATACTGGGCAAATTCCTCCTACTCCGCCACCCTCCCACTACTTAATTCCTAAAATTGAAATTCTTCATTATGACGTTTTCCTTGGCTCTCTGGCCTTGATTCTCGGAAGACTTACGGTCTGGATGGAGTCCCTCCTGTCAAATTCTTTCGTCTGTGTCTCTCTTTCTAATTCTA
Organism: Metacarcinus magister; assembly: GCA_029783475.1. Lineage (NCBI taxonomy): Eukaryota > Metazoa > Arthropoda > Malacostraca > Decapoda > Cancridae > Metacarcinus > Metacarcinus magister. The sequence goes on along the minus strand of JAPQNM010002421.1, from coordinate 36,411 downwards.
CCTATCCTTCTTGCAGGAAATTTGTTCACAATCAACCTGTCTCTAAAAAAGGGTGACCGCTCCAATCCTTCAAACTACCGCCCTATAGCTTTGATTTCCTGCCTTTCTAAAGCCTTTGAGTTTGTCCTTAACAAGAAGATAATGAGGCATCTATTAGCTCACAATCTTCTTTCTGATTGCCAGTATGGTTACCGTAAAGGCCGGTCTACTGGTGATCTTACTTTGCTAACTGAATCTTGGTCATTCTGTTTTAGGGACTTAGGTGAAACCTTTGCTGTCGGCCTTGACATATCGAAAGCCTTCGATAGAGAGGCAGTTGTGCAGTGGTGAGCGTTCGGGCGTGGGAGCCTAGGATCCGGATTCGAATCCCCGATATCCGCTGACCACTTTTCAATATTTGATATCTCCGCCGAGTGGCCAAAGACTACCCAAATTGCTGCCATACTGTCCTCAGACGGGACTTATAACGTTAATATGCATCTGAGGCTGTAGCAGTAATAAGCCTCACTCGTTCTCAACATATTCAAGAGAGAACTTAATATTTCGAGGCGTCACTATAAAAATATTATAAAACCTACGCCAAATAACAGGCGAGGCAAGTCCATCTGTGCCGTGCCTCCATGAGCCTACTGGCGCCAACGGTTAATGATATTGAAAAAAAAAATATATATATATATATATATATATATATATATATATATATATAAATATATATATCTTTAATTTATAAACTACCCTCCTACGGATTCTATCCTTCGTTCTGTACCTTCATCTCCATTTTCCTTTCTGACCGTTCTATTGCTGTTGTAGTGGACGGTCACTGTTATTCCCCTAAAAAACTATCAACACTGGTGTTCCTCAGGGTTCTGTCCTCACCCACTCTCTTTCTATTATTCATCAATGATCTCCTAAATCTGACTCAATGCCCTATCCACTCCTATGCTGATGAAAGCATTTTTCAACGTCGTACAACAGACGCCCAACCCAACAAGAATTAAGTGATTCAAGGCGAGATGCTATAGGACGCCTAACTTCTGATCTTTCACTAGTTTCTGATTGAGCAAACTTAGTTCTGTTCAATGCCTCAAAAACTCAATTTCTACAACTATCTACTCGACATAACCTTCCAAATAACTATTCCCTCTTCTTCAATGACACTCAACTTCCCCTCTCCTCTACATTAAACACACCAAAATCAGCTTCCAAGAAGTTATGTTTCCTATGGCGTCTGCGTCCATTTTTCTCTCCCTCCCAGCTGTTTGCTGTTTGCCTTATCCGCCAATGTATGGAGTATGGCTCTCATGTCTAGGGGGGTTCAACTCACACAGCCTTATCAATTAAACAGGGAGCTTTTCGTCTCATCAACTCTCCTCCTCTAACTGACTGTCTTGATTCTTTAAGTCACCGACGCAATGTTGCATCTTTATCTATTTTCTATCGCTATTTTCATGCTGACTGCTCTTCTGAACTTGCTAACTGCATGCCTACCCCCCTCCCACGGCCTCGCTGCACAAAACTTTCTACTTCTTCTCATCCTTATTATTTCTATCTTCCTAATGCGAGAGTTAACCAGTATCTTCACTCTTTCATCCCTTACACTGGTAAACTCTGGAACTCTCTTCCTTTGTCTGTTTTTCCACCTGCCTATGATTTAAACTCTTTCAAAAGAGGAGTGTCAAGACACCGCTCACACTAGATTGGACTTCCCCCCATGTCTCTATTTCTCCTACTGTCCTCTGTACAGGGTCTGGCGACAAGCGGGATTATTTTCTTTTTTCTTTTTCTTTTTTTCCTTTAGCCAGTACCCTTTTAATGTAAAAAAAAATAAATAAATAAATATGTATAAAATTATCCTTCAATATTAATCATATTCAGCTTTTCAATCTCTCTCTCTCTCTCTCTCTCTCTCTCTCTCTCTCTCTCTCTCTCTCTCTCTCTCTCTCTCTCTCTCTCTCTCGCTCTCTCTCTCTCTCTCTCTCTCTCTCTTCTCTCTCTCTCTCTCTCTCTCTCTCTCTCTCTCTCTCTCTCTCTCTCTCTCTCTCTCTATATATCTATATATATATATATATATATATATATATATATATATATATATATATATATATATATATATATATATATATATATATGTATATATATATATATATATATATATATATATATATATATATATATATATATATATATATATATATATATATCTATCTCATCTAATTTATTTATTTAAACAACATGATCTTTACAGAGTATATATTATGTTGGTATAAGGGGAACTTATATGTAGCTGAAAATTACCTCTTTCCTCTGGTATCTATCTCAAAGCTACTACTACACACACACACACACACACACACACACACACACGCACACACAAACATACACACAAACACTGATTTTGTACATATGTGTGAGTCTGTGTGCTTGGCTGCGTATGTGGAGGAATTCCATATTTATTATGTGTTGTTTGATACGTGTTGTGATACCATACGTTCGAGTGTAATGTTAAGTCTCTGTCCCACAGAGTACGGTCGAGCACGATCTAAGCCAGTGCGTCCCGATTTTTAAGAAAACCAGAATTCGGCGTCTACTGTGACAGACTTGCCCGATTGTTTTGCGTAGTACGGTGTGCGCCCTGTGACTGCTGACACGCGCTCGGTATATGCACGGTGTTCCCTCGGTGAACGGCGATGAGCGCACGTTGTCCCAAGAACCACCACCTGGAAACGGCCGCTCCTGGCCGATCCTTGCACGGCAAAACGCGGTACTAGGACGGCACTAGCACGATGTATGCCCGGCAAGCGGTCGGTACGCGCACGGTCCACCCCGGTACAGCAGAACCGCTTATATAGTGGACCCCCTGGCGTGGCGAAATAGTGTTGCGTGTCTGGACTGTGCTGACTGACTGACTGACTACCCGGGCGACCGAGTTTAAATATGGGCCCGGGCTGTATATTCCTGAAGTCTGGAACACTACATGCCATCTAATAAATTAGAACCAATCACAGAGCCAGGCCCAGTGTTGCCGTTTCATGATGTCATTACTTACACTTTATTTACACCGTTGTATCAAATACATGTGAATTATTCCTTCCGAAAAGTAATCGTAGCAACAGTTGAGATGCGTATAACAACGTTATGGATAGCTGATGTGAGGTAGTACAGTGATGGAATGCGTGGTGAAGGTGGTGAAAACTGTGATGAACTCTGCATGACTGGTAACAGTACACACGTATTGCCAGTCCATGACGTCAATTAATTTTCCCTTCCCCCAACCGTATTTGTCCATCTAACAAAATATTCGTTTGCAATGAATCAGAATAAAATGGAAAAATATTTACAAAATTGTTAAGTGGGAACTTTTCTTACACCAGACATTCTAACAGGAGTTTGTGTAGAAATAAAGGTATGTTAGCTGTATATCTAAAATTAATACATTGCTGCTCATGAACGAAATAGATGAATCGGTGACTGAAACATAAAATTATAAGAATATTGGCCCTCACATTTTATTCATAAATGATAATTTTGTACATGACTAGGTTTTGTGAACTATCAATGCACAGCAAACCTTGTCTTGCCTTTGTCTAGGCAAACCAAACGACATTGCAATGAAGTTGGAAGAGCCGCACTGTATCTGATTGAAACCTATGTAATCACCGCTGCTAAAGCTATAGGAATTGCAATAACGATTCTTTAAGAAAAACAAATATATACTTTTCACGCAGATGAGACTTACATTGCATTCACGGGTTTACCATCTTCCTAATCTAGAGGATCAGCATCTTAAATAGTGAGTTTTTTTTCTCGTTTATGAGATGCACAAGGTAATACCCGTCATTTTGAAGGCTTACATATATTACTGAGTAACATAGGCGAATAAATCAAGAACCATTTTGTGTACATGTTACCACATCCTAGGGCACCAGGGTGAAAAATTTGACCCGGGAAAAGCCGATAGGCGCCCGGAAAAAGCCGGTACATGCACGGTGCTTGCCCAGCAGAGACACGGTTAAAAATCGTTAACATTTTACCGGGCAGCTCGCGGAAAAAGTTATTGTCGACAATAACTTTTTTGACCGCTACCCGGTGCGTGCCAGAGTAGCACGATGTGCGCACGGTAACCACCGACAAATGACGATTTTTCTGTTGGCGTACCGTACTAACCCAGTTCGGCGTGATTCGGCCTTTACCGGGCGTCAGTGGGACAGGGGCTTTAGTAATGAACCTAGCTGCTTTGGTGTTAATCTCTTCTAACCTATCTGTCTGTGTGTGTATGGATGATGTACACACCGTGGAGCAGTATTCCAGTGTTGGTCGAACAAGTGTATTATACGCTATGTCTTATGTCACGTGCACATTCCATGTAAATTTCGCCTCAAGAACCCAGTGTTCAGCTTGCTTTGGAATAGATATAGTCTATATGTATGTTGAACTTCAAGTTGATGGAGAGGTATATGCCTAGGTCTTTGTGAGATTTGATGAATTAGAGTTGTGTTATGGAGTGTGTATTTGTGATGGATTCAGCCTACTGTATTTTACTTCATCCTCATCTACAAGTTGATGTGAAGGCCATAATGATAGAACAAATTTATAAATAGTTAGTCTCTGACATGCATCAGAATTCCGACTTCTTATGTAGTTTGGTCTTTGTGAAAAATTCTTTAACCAAAAATTTAAGAGAGAGAGAGAGAGAGAGAGAGAGAGAGAGAGAGAGAGAGAGAGAGAGAGAGAGAGAGAGAGAGAGAGAGAGAGAGAGAGAGAGAGAGAGAGAGAGTGAGAGTGAGAGTACAGTTCGAGGAAAAAATTATTTCTCGTTTCAACTAAAGCAAAACCTTTTCATATTCTTGTGTAGGTTAACCTCTTCGGTATTGCAACCATCATGGCAGAATTCCATCCTGGTGGAGGCATCAGACCTTATTGGCGTTTTGACTCCAGTCCATTCATTCGTAACTCTGGAGGTATGTGACGCTAAACCTTAGAGAGGAGTGGAACCAAATACCAAATGTGTGAAAAGTAATTCACGAATGTTTGGTCCAAGTTGCATCTGTAAATATGCATACATTTGAATTTTCACAAGAAGTCTAGCCTTCATTATTTCTCTCCCACAGCTTATGGCAACTTCATTCTGCTGAATGAGCTTGCCTTTGTTCTGGCAACCATCTTTTTCACCTTCAAGGAATTTTGGAAATGTTACAAGAGTGGCCTCCGTGTCTACTTCAGCGGTTACTGGAACATGGCAGAAGTTGCCATTTTGTTAATTTCTTATGCAGCTATTGCACTCTATATCCTGAGGTATGTATAGCTGTAGCTTAGAAAGTTATTCCCAGTAAATCTTCTTGTAGCTTAGTTTATATCATAAGGTATGTAATAGGAGCAGTGTAGCAGTAGATCAGAAATTTATATATTCAGTAAAAAATACACTATTTAAGTCTTCCGCAGTTTAGTAAGAATTCTTGACTAGATGGAATGAAAATGCTTTGAAATGTTTACAATAATTCTGTCATTTTCAAACTGTTTCCAGCTTATCCATGACATCAGAACTAATTGTCATTGTAGTGCTCAATGCAAGGCGACTCAGATTAAATTATATTACTGAATTGTTTCATCGAAAATAGATGTTCTTATATAGCAGACCAGCCAGAGAGTCCTCACAAGTCATTCTCAGACTTATTGATACTGCTCAAATGAACAAAAAACTAATTCGGATTTGTAGTATCACAGATCATTTTGCGTATTGTATATTATTAGTATTATTGCTATTATTATTATTATTATTATTATTATTATTATTATGATAAGATATATATATATATATATATATATATATATATATATATATATATATATATATATATATATATATATATATATATATATATATAGATAGATAGAGAGAGAGAGAGAGAGAGAGAGAGAGAGAGAGAGAGAGAGGAGAGAGAGAGATTTTTTAATCCAGATGGTGATCCGTTTCTCCACCCACTTTTGTGTCTTCCATCCCAGGTATCTGGAGGTACAGGAAGTGCTTAAGGTCTTTGACACCACGTATGGCAATGGCTACATCAGGATGGAATATGCTGCCCTGCTGGACATCTACCTGCTCTATGCAGTTGGTTTTATTAGTTTCTTCACTACTATCAAGTTCATCAAGCTCCTGCAGTTCAACAAACGCATGAACCTATTGGGTTTAACTCTTTCTCGGTGTTGGGAGGACCTGCAGGCGTTTTTCTTCACCTTTGGTATTATTTTTTTCTCTTTCACTACTCTTTTCTTCACGATTTTCAATCTTCAGTTGGAGGAGTTTTCAAACTTCGTGGCTTCCCTGCAAATGGGCTTCGCTATGATGCTTGGAAAGTTTGACTTTGAGTCGATGACGCTAGCAAACTATTTATCCCCAGTAATGTTCTTTGTATTCTCCCTCAGTACCAGTATGATACTTATAAACCTCATGCTCACCATCATCATCAGAACATTTACACAAATCAAGAAAGACCTTAAGAACGAGTCCAACAAGTATGACATCCTGGACTATGTCACCAACAAAACAATGCTCTTCCTAAACTTTAGGAATGAGAAGCCATTTCCGAAAGTTGTTCCACCCATCCTTGACAATGACACCTCCACTGCCTCAGACATCTCAGCTAGCAATGAATTCCCGGAAAAAGTTGATGTCCTCCTTGCTTATATCAATGAGATGTATTTTAACGGACAGATGGACTTTACTGACCCTTACGCGAAAAAGTCTATGATAGGAAGCAAATCAGCTAAATTATATGGAAAGCATGCTGAAAGAGAATAGAAATGAGTCAGCCATGTCTTACACTTTTCTGTAACTTCTTTTAATGAAGGCAATTTATATGTTTAATTTTTGAGTAAAGATAATTTGAGGATGATTTAATGTTTGTTGATATTCTTATCATATGAGATGTAGGCTAATGCACAAATATGTTTGAGGAGAAAGAAAAACAGCGTTGAATTCAAAACTTTTCCTGAATGTTTATTTTCATCCTTATATTGTTCTGAGCCACCTGAGTGTTGTATACTAGTGTTTTGCTGGTAGGCCTTCTAATAAAACTCATTGCAACCATCTAGGTGCTCCTGTCTGGAGGCACGTTAGACAGCCATTAGCAAGGAAAAGGTGGTACGAAGTTTCTTTTTCTTTATTCCCCTGAATAACAACTATCAGTTTGACTGTACAGCTGGAATCAAGTCTCTGCTACTTCATCTTGCTCAGCTTGTTTCGGTTTCTCTCCTATTTCACTCATTCTGCCCCGTCTGTCATACTGCCTTCCTTGTCTCTCGATCCCTAATTCCTATCGTATATGCATTTACCTTCTACTACTGGAAACTACACCTGATTTTTGGCAATGAAACTATCTCGTCACAGTGTAATAGGGATGAATTGCAAGTACACAACTAAGGTTGAATAACACTTTGGGCACTTATGAAAGGTTGCGTCATCATTACCGGCGCAGGATGGAAGCTCCTCCCATTCCTGCTGTGAGGGTATAAAGTGTCCGAAGTTATGGTTGGTCCTACACATCTCAGAACTCAATGTTTTTAAACAGACAATGCGGTATATTTGGTCTTGACAGCGCTTCATGCAGAACTGAGAGCACATGGGTGAGAGATAGTTTGTGCCTTCGTAAGTTTCTCAAGTATACTAATATGGACTAGATATCAGGATTATTCAATTAAACTGATATATGTCACCAGGATCACTCTCAAGTATAATGATATTGACTTGTAACCAGGATCACATTAATATTTTATACAGTAACCCAAATTTTGATTTAGAGTTTTGAAAACTGAGGTACAGTATCGTGTGTCATTCTGGGATCATGTGAAGTGAATATGTATTTTTTGGGGTAAAATCTACCTGTATTTCACACTAGTTTAATAAGAGATTGCTATGTGTTTATTAATATATGAAAACTGGGAAACGGATTTTCTATACCGGCTAGACCATCCATACTACCCTAGAGCATGGTATTTGGTCCAAGGGAAAGTCCGTGTCAACAAAAATCTATATTAGTGTAATTGAACGCAACCACCGAACCAACATAAATATCTTGCTGCTGGCAAAGGTGTAGGTTAAATGTATACCTCTATTCATGTTTTATTTTACTGAACCTCACAAAAGTATTATTTTTACTTTAAAGTTATGGAGGCACAAACTGCTTGGACTAAATATACACCGTCGTCTGTTTGTTAACAAACACCAAGTTCTGCACACGTGCCAGATCAATGGTAAGGCTGGAATTTTTATACTATCACATCGAGGCAGGGTGGAAGGGGAAGGCGAACTTCCCGATCTGGCTGACTCATAGGCCTCATATTTTTTTCAAAAATACCCGAACAGTCTGCCTGCATAACAATAACATAATGCTTCTTCAGAACTTCATTTTCCTACCACAGTGGTTCTCAACCTTTTCCACTCAATTCCTCCCTTCAGGAATTCTTAATATCCTTGTGGTCCCCCTTCATTTTTCTCCCAAATCTCACCCCGAAAAAAATACAAGGAGAAAAAAAATGCAGATGAAGAGAACATCTTTGTTTTATTACAAAGTTGACAATCTTAATAATTATCTTATAGTTTGATAGATTGTTGTGATATACTTGACGACTTACAAAAGACTAGTGGACACTAGCCTCACAGTAGATTTGAATTTGGTTGGGAAAAAGTTCAGTTCAGACTAAATGTGTAAAATCTTAAATTATCCATTTGACAGAGAAAAAGATGCAAATTCATTTCTTTAAGATTTCTAACGTTATTTAGAAATATGTAATTTGTGACAGCCCGCCATGGCCCCTCTAAATTCTTGCCATGGCCCCCAGGTTGAGAACCACTGTTCTACCATATCAAAGTAAGAATGCCTTGTCTGTGGTATAGTGGTATGGTATGCTGTATGTTATTTACCTCTGCATGGATGAATAGTGATTTGAATATGGTTCTCATGGTACCTCTTGGACATTTACGTGTAGGCATGTACGAAACATTGATTGTAGAAGTACGACCATTTGTGTTATCTTAATGTTTGTACAATTACTTGCTTGTCTAATTTATTGCTAACAACATAGACCACACAGTCAATTGTAAAACTTCTATGTGTACCTTAATGGACTGGTTTCTGGTCATGTTAAAGTAACATGAAATGAGCCTTCGGTTAATGTAATGAGTAGCTGTGCAATGTTTTCCCTCTTTCTAAACAATATATTATAAGAGAGAGCCTAGATGCCACATTTATATATATATATATATATATATATATATATATATATATATATATATATGTATATACACATATATATATATATATATATATATATATATATATATATGTATATATATTTATATATATATATATATATATATATATATATATATATACATATATATATATATATATATATATATATATATATATATATATGTATATATATGTATATATATGTATATATATGTATATATATATATATATATATATATATATATATATATATATATATATATATATACATATATATATATATATATATATATATATATATATATATATATATATATATATATATATATATATAGAGAGAGAGAGAGAGAGAGAGAGAGAGTGAGAAAGAGATAGATAGATAGATAGATAGATAGATAGATAGATAGAGAGAGAGAGAGAGAGAGAGAGAGAGAGAGAGAGAGAGAGAGAGAGAGAGAGAGAGAGAGAGAGAGAGAGAGAGAGAGAGAGAGAGAGAGAGTATTTCACACACACGACACAAACATACATGCGCACGTGCGCGAATGGCGGCAACGACTGCGGACGGATTTAAACAAGCCTACTTACTGTTTTCTATAGAGGATCTGACTTCTAGAAAAGAGGTCCTGTCTCTTACTAAATAGGAGTCGGATTTAGAAAAGATAGAAGGAACCATTGGAGAAACGCTTGTGTATAAGGGAGGAATAGAACAACAGGAGAATGGTGAAAAATAAAAACATCAGAATCCGCCCAGACCTTCAAAGGTTTCAGTGACCATAATGTGGATTTTGCGAAAACCATGCTGACACTAAGACAAATTCAGGCTGAAGGAAACAAAGCAAGCATGGAGATGCGGGGAGTAAAGGAAGAGGTTAGTGAATGCAGATAATCAGTTCAGAAGATACTGCATATGATGAATGTCTGGGAATCAAATTTTACTGAAAGGCGTAAGAAAAAGGTTGAGTTGAGAAGTAAAATTGACAACGTCAAAAATGTAAATAATGAGAATGTGAAGCAGACTTAGAAAATTAATAAAGAAAAGGATGACTTAAAGAGGACCCAAGGAGGTGCAAAACAGAAAATTAAAGGTATAGTAAATAATGCAATGAACAACGGCATATAAGAAATAAGAAAAACATAAAATGAACTTTAAGGAAATATTTGAACAACAAATGGGAACGTTGCAAATTGGAGTTGCTGGTAGTCGCTAGATTATCTTATCAATTTATTTTTTAAAATATACCTAGAAAACACATAGACACACAAAACATGGTATGAATGTAACGTCCACCCCAACCATATTTCATAAAAAATATATCAAATTTTCGACCTTCTTTCGGAAAATTGTATATTTTTCGTCCGTATTTTTATCAGATTATGAAGTCTACAAAGAAGTATTTATCTAAAGGAGTATTGATGAAGAGGAAAGATACATTAATGAAAGAATTAATGGATAAGACAGATAAAGGATGGAAAAAAAATAGCTTGAGACATCCAGATTAACTTTGAGGATAATAATCATCATAGTATATAAAGGAAGGATGGAAAAGGTAAAATCGAGGAGATGAAAAAGGAAAAGCAAACTTGGTAAGTGCATAAAATCATAACATGGAGAAACATGAAAATGGTAGTTGCATATGTCCCCCAAAAAGAAATTGGCTAAAGAGCACGAAGAAATAATAGAAAACACACTAGAGAGTTAGAAATGATGATTAAAAACAGTAACAGAGTAACAATGGTGGGAACTTTTAATTGTAGTGAAATAAAGTAGGAGACCATTGAAAGCCCAGGTGAAAATACGTTGGGAAATAGATTATTGAGGTTGTTAACAAGGAATAATACAATGATACAATGGGGAACTCATTATACACGATATAGAAGACAAGACAAACCATCAAGATTTGATCAATTATTCAACAGAAAAATAAATCTGGGAACAAATATAAATTATAGCAGCCTATTTGGAAAGAGTGACCATGTGGTCCTAGAAATTGCGATAAAGCCAGATATGGAACAGAAACATGAGGAATCCTTTAAAAAGAAAAGAGAAACTATTGCAAAAACAAACTATACTGCAATGAAGATTTTTTTTTTCAATGACTGACAAACTGACTGGAAGAAATTAAAGAAAATTAATGACGTGCAAGAAAAATATTATTTCATCCTGATGATATACGAACAAGGAGTCAAGGAATAAGTCTTATTCTAAAAAGTAAAAGAAAAAGGGAAAAAAGTGGTTAAATGGAAACTGTGAAAAAGCAAAAAATAAAAGGGACGAACCAGGGATGAAAATTAATAGAAAACCGATTCAAAGAACGAAAGAAGAATATAAACTAGACAGGAATAAATATGTAGGGGTAAAAAGAGAGGAAAAGAAGGGATATGAAAAGGATATAATTGACAAGTGAAATAACAAAAACTGGAAGAGTTCTATAAATGTATTAATGGAAAAATATAACATAAAGTGTAGCTCGGTTGAAGAAAAATGAGGAAGTATATGAGGACCCAAAGCAATAGAATCTGAATTTGAAAACCCATAGAGATGGAAAAAAAATGAGATGTGGAACATCAGGTTAAATAGAAAAGAAATAAAATAATTTATAAAAGATTTAGAAAAGAGGAAAGCAATAGGACCAGTTGGGGAATCAGGACACATCTTAAAGAATTGTAGACAAGAAATGGCTGAGCCTATTTATAATATAATTGAGTGTTCCCTAAAAAGTGGAAGAAAAGCTGATATGATAACTATTTACAAAAATGTAAACAAAGAAGAACCACTTAATTATATACCAGTGTCATTCACCAGCATAGTCTGTAAGATGTGTGGATAGGTAACCAACAAAACAGTGAATTGATTACTTAGAAAGAGGAGTAATAACAGATAGACAATTATGATACAGAACTAGCAGGTCATGCTTCATCAATTTATTAAGTTTTTACTTAATAGTGATTGATATATCACAAGAACGAGATGAATGGGCGGATTGCATAAATTTTTACTTATAAAAGACATTCGATAAGGTTTTGCACAGGAAATTTCTGTTGAAGTTGGAAGACATTGTAGTACTGAAGGGAACGCTAAAGACCTGGACGGAAGCCTACTTGAAAGGAAGAGAAATGAGAGCTGTGATAAAGCATGAAACAACAGAATGGAGGAAAGTGAAAAGTGGAGTACCACAGGGATCAGTTACGGCACCGATAATGGTTTTAAAATATGTAAATGACATGACAGAAGAAGTAAGCAGTTACAAGAGTTTGTTTGTAGGTTATGACATGGGAAATGGAATTTAATGCCAAAACATATCGTGTATTGTAATTGGGGAAGAGTGAAATTAACATAATGTTAGGACACAATATTATATAATGAGAAATTTAAGAGAATGATTTGGGAGTGGTAATAAAGTACAACTTATCACCAGAGAAACATTTAGATAAAATATTTGGTGACACATTTATGATGCTAAAGAGTATACGGATGGTTTTTCACTTTCATATCTTTCATATCTTTCTAATGATATGAAGTAAAATAATTACTTCGCTTATTAGACATAACTTGAATATGCAGAAGTTATATGGTCCCTCCTACAAGAAAAACTATACAACTAAATTATAATTAATACAGACAATAGCAACTAAGAAGGTGACCGATTTGGAAAATCTAACATACGTGGACAAATTTATAGAAGTACAACTGACAACAATTAAAAAAAGAAGAGAAAGGGGAGACTTAATTAAATTCTATAAATTAATGAACAACCTGAAGGAAACAAATAAAAAATATCCAATATTGAGGAGAAAATGAGAGGCTGAATATTTGAGAGGACAAAAGAATAATGCAAAAAGGAATTTCCTTGAACACAGTAAAAAGCAGTTTTCTCCAGAGAAGTATAGATATTTGAAATGGATTGAAAGAAGAGGTGATAATGGCAAAGAATGCATAATAACTAAAGGAAAAATTGGAGAAATATAGATACGAACACAGGACCTCACGAGTGTTGCTCAGGCCCTGTATACTACAACTAGGTAAATACACACACACACACACACACACACACACACACACACACACACACACACACACACACACACACACACACACACACACACACACACACACACACACCTGCATGGCGTGGCGGTGGCCTAGTGGCTAGCGGTCGGGCATACCAGCTCAGGGTCCCGCGTTCGAGCCTCGGCACGGGCTGGCAAATTTTCTTCGATACTACCGCCGAGTGGCCTAAGATCACCCACATGCTGCCCACATGCTGCCATAACACCATCCTCGCCGGCCTCGCCGGGACTGTGACGCTATATGCGCGAGGAGCGCGAGGAGCTTCCGCTGGCAGCATGAGCCTATCAATAAGAAGAAATAAGGCGTCACTTAAAAAATCTAACTCGCGCTACTAACGGGCAGAGGCCAACCATCTAAGGTCTCCTTGAAGCCTACCGGCGTCACGGGTACAAGATTAAAACACACACACACACACACACACACACACATACACACACACACGTAAACTGCACGAACAAATATAAGGAATTATCATTGTCTATTCTTGTTATCTTAATGGCAGCCTCTTTCATGTCCTACCATAAAACAAGATGATGAAGTTGAATGGCATATCTCTCTCTCTCTCTCTCTCTCTCTCTCTCTCTCTTTCTCTTT
>JAPQNM010002421.1:2500-15000 GCA_029783475.1 Metacarcinus magister | reverse complement strand
AGGGGTTGTGATCTGCCTTCTGGGGTGGTGACCTGGCACCTGCCTCGGCCAGGTGTGCAACCGTGCCAATACAAAGTCTATACCCACGATCTGACCAGTATAGTATGGAGTTTGTACATTGTCTATATACACGACTGCAATACAAATAACTATTCTATATGACGGTATCAATATACACGACCGTAATGCAAATAACTATTCACTATGACAGTGTCTATAAACGCACCTGTAATGCAAATAGATATTCACTATGACAGTGACTAGCCTAAAAACATAGCGATTGTTGACATTTTGGCTCAAGGTCGTGACGTCACTGCAGGAGCTCTATACAGTTAACTTTACTGAAATAATCATGAAAAATATTATAAAACCCCCAGTTATATTTTTCTGAAGAATATAATTTAAGTAATTTATTTTATATTATGCATATATAATGAAATATACTGAAATAATCATGAAAAATATAGATATTATGGTGCTACTATAATATGCGGTCTACAATGTTATGAAGTCTACCGTGACCTCACTTCACCTCTCGTGTCGTTCACCTGCGGTCTACCTCACCTCACTTCATTTCACCTGTCTACATCAAATGAGTGGCCTGCTTATAATAATCTAAATGTCAAGGTTACCACCGTCTGACAGTGAACCATCAACATTATGTGGATCCAGGGACCGGGGCACACACACACACACACACACACACACACACACACACACACACACACAGGCAATTGAGCGATCATGGTTAGATGCTAAAACTAAGCTTTTCCAGTCACACCTTGATCATTTCTGCTGGAAGGTGCTGAGGAAAGATGCAGTGACTTATTTGTGTCGTTCCTAAATGATGTAAAAAGTGTTTATCGCTGTCATTCCTTAATGATTCAAGAAGTGTTTACTGATGAAATAAATGTCTTGTAGTTGATAACGTGTTTATTTTTATATTTCTGCTATTTAAATATATAAATATATAACCCTGGTAGATCGCATACTATAGTAGTAAATGAAGTAGACCGCAAGCTATTATTATAATTACACCCTGTAAGCCTCACCTGACCACACTCCCACTATAATTGCTATAATTGCTCCAGACTCTATTATATGTTAATCAGCAAGTTTTGTCCACAGCGATAAGGGTGCCCACGAAAAGGGTGCGCCGCCATCTTGGATCAGTCAGCTGTTCATCTCAACACGAAAAAAAAAAAAAGTACATCGACGTGCTTGCTGTCCTTTAGCGTTCAGTAGCCGATAAATTTTGATGTGTTTTGAATTCATCTGATGTTTGTTTGTTATGCCATGCATTTTTAACCAAAGCAAACCTAATTAAACCTAACCTAACCTATCTGAACAAGTATCTGAGGTTGAATTTGCAGTGCATTACAAAGGTAGTGAGATATCGAGTGGGTCATCTTACGAATCTTTACCTGGTTTGGTTATGTAAGGGTAGATTTAGTTAGGTTAGGCTTAATTAGGTTTGCTTAGGTTTAATTAAGTTTACTTAAAGCAATTTTTCTCCTATTGGTTTTGAATTAATCTGACTTCTTTGTGGCAATTTTTACCTTGGGGAAAAAAAATTACCTGGCATAGCAAATATACATCAGATTAATTCAAAACATCAAAATCTATCAGAAAAAATTGCTTTGTCCAAAAAACAATCTGGGTCGTCTTCCGAATCTTTACCTGAACCTAACATAACATAACCTAAATTAACCAAACTTTAACCTACATTGACAAATAACGGAACCTTGTTCAAACCAAACTAAACTTTACTTTATGGTTAGGTTAGATTAGGTTTGGTTGGGTACGGTTTGGCTCGGTTAGGTTCGGTTATATAAGCATATATAAGCATTCATTACCCAAAAGTTAGGCATTTCACTCTAGATTTTTTTCCGGATTGCCATATTAAAGCCTGAATCTAAGTCAATTTCTCTAAGTCAATTACTCGAAATCAATTGCTCGAGAAATAATTTCTCAAACTATCAATTGCTCAACAGTAAGTTGCTCTAAATAATAACCTAACCTAAAAAGAAATGTACCCGTTCTTGATTTTAACTGTTCAATTAACAATAATAAAGTTGTATTTCTTTATCTTATTTTTGGATATTATTCATTAAACTAACTTTTTTCGAGCAATCTACCTTTCGAGCAATTGATTGTTCGAGATATTATTTTTTGAGCAATTTACTGTCGAGCAATTGATTTCGAAATATTTACCGGATACCTTATGGCCTATATTTGATTATAATGACGAGCACCACCTGAAACCTTCACAAATGTGTTAAGTACACTATGTATAGTATGTAGGACTTCATATTTCTATTGATATCGTCCGAGCAGTAGTTGTGTAGATTTACCAGCAGTTTCGAATACATTTAATGAGCTTTATTTTTTCATATATTTATTATCTAAGTGTGATCTGAAGGATTACCTTACCCAGAAGGTGATCCCAGCATTGTACATCATTATTGGCAACTCACCCAGTCTTTTCAGGCGTCCAAACCATCTCAGTATTCATATCAAATTCTTGTTGTAATTTACTTAGAAAATAATGTCTTTTAAGGTAAACATGATAGAAAACCAAGAAAATTTATTGACTTGTAAATTAGATTATCTTAGATTATAAACAAACATTCAAGACATAAACCCATATACATTAATGAATACAAGTATGTACAGGTTTGGGAGACTGCACTTTGTAAAAATTGAAAATGAAAGTAGCTGAGGAAAAATATGGAGATAACATTTGTGTCTTCTCCCGAGGTTAATACTTACATGTCAGATATAATTAAGGTAGGTTCCTATCAAATTTGTTAGTTTATGTCGCCTCTATCTGTATATAGACATTTAGGTACAGTAGGTGTTGTGTTATTAATAGATAGTCGGGTCATAGGGCGTTTCTTGACCATCTGTTGTAAGACGAATTCCTTATTACCGAGACGGCGATATTAAATAACGTCTTACTTCATCATATATACGAATGTATTGACTTCACTGTCTTAATTACTTATTCTATAACTTCAAAGGATCTTAGTACATTGTTCCTGGGTGAACCTCAGTCTCTAACAGATAAGAAAATTAGCTTAAACGTCTCCGACAGTGGAAATCTAATATTCTGCGGCTACTTCCTCTGGTCGGCTTGCAAAATGTAAACAAAAAAAACCCCAGTCTCAGTCCAAGTCCCCTCGGCTGATGCTCTGGGAGCATCAGCCGACCATATCCATATATATCGATGCAGCCACGCTCGGCTTGACGAACGCGGCTTTGTGATTGGCTGAGCTCGGCTCATAATCATTGCGGGAGTCGCTACCGAGCGGGCCCTATATCACATTTTCATCCGCCCCGCCCTCGCCAGTGACGTAGGCGTGACTCTGCCTCGTGATTGGCTGGCTAGGCTCGCTGCTCCTTCTCTCCCGCTCGCCTCCATGCGTCCTCTACCAACCCCCAGCTTTTCTCTCCCGCTCTCAATGCCTCCCTCCCTCCTCCCTCCCACCCCACCACCCCCCTTATTCTCTCCCTCGCTGCCTTCCTCTCACTCCCACCTCTCTTTTCTCTCTCCCTCTCCATTTCTCCCTCTCTGCTTCCCTCCCAATGACGATCTCACCTCCATCTCCCCCACCCCCACTTTCTCTCCCGCTCTCGCTCTCTCTCTCTCTCTCTCTCTCTATCTCTCTCTCTCTCTCTCTCTCTCTCTCTCTCTCTCTCTCTCTCTCTCACTGCCTTCCTCCCCCCCATAAGTTAGGTTAGGTTACCTAACCTAACCTATGGGGGGCAGGTTAGGTTACCTAAGCAATGGGGGAGAGGTTAAGTTGTAGCAGTGTCCCCTACAGGCTTAGAGAACGTGCGGCACCCGTTCCCTGAGAACGTAGGTCGCGCAGCCATAACTTATGTAATTTTGTTTTTATTATATTTTTCATTATTTATTGTATAATTTTGTATAACTTTATTTATGTTTTACTTTTATAATATTATTGATTATTATGTTGCGCTGCAGACCAGCAAACAACATCAACTTGGCGCGCACTGTCCTTAGACAGTGCGCATAAACAATTCAGAATATTTGTTGTTAAAATGTTTTTTATTATATATAAAGTCTAAGTTTTGTGAATAAAAATAACCATAACTGGAAATGAGTTTTCTCTCACCCAGTCAACCAACTAGCATTACAACACCCGAGCACCAGCTTTAACAATTGGTGACCCCAGAGTGTAGCTATGGTCATAAGTGGCATCTAGCCTGTGCTATAAAGAGCACAAGTCTCCTAGTGAAAGGACCTGGATCATCTCTATTCATTCGTCCGATCACTCTTAAGGCAAAAAGCCTTATAAGGTTATCCCCTCCCACCCACCCTGGTACCTGTGTCCCCTCAGACGCCTTACTGCGTCTTCAGCCGCCTCACGCGCACTCTACGGCCCAGCGTCCTCAGCGCGCTCACAAAGCAGCCCTATGTGTCCTCAACACACCCCTTTGCGCCCTCAGTGCAATCCCTGCCCCACCGTCTCGTTGAGTTAAGGTGACCTACTCCACTGTCGCCACTCACCGCCCTGTGGATTATCCACCGCCCTGTGGATTATTCTACTCTCCCGTGGATTACTTACCTACAGTGCATAGTGCTCCCACCTGTGTTCAGTGCTCATCGCCCGATGAATTACTCTATTCTCCCGTGGATTAATAGTGCTCTCACCTGTGTTCAGTGCTCACCGCCCTCTGGATTACTATACTTTCCCGTGGAATAATTACTTATAGTGCATAGTGTTCCCATCTGTGTTCAGTCCAAGGAGTCCCCAGCGTACAGTTACAATGCCACAACATTACTCAGTGTATTGCAGTGTTACGTTACAGTGCCTTCCCGGACACTCAAAGCCTTAAGTGTCCACCAAGGTGCCCTGCGTGGGACGTGTTTATACACCAGTATCACTAATGTTAACTGTGGTTCGTTCCCTGAGCTACCGTGTCCCCTGGCCCGTTCACGCCAGCGCCTTTGCCACTCAGTTCAACACCACTTGACTTCACCATGCCTGACAACGACGACCTCCACACTGTAGCAGCAGTGGCACTCAGATCGCCACCTTTCTGCCCACAAAACCCGTCTATGTGGTTCGCTATTTTGGAGTGCGGATTAAAGACATCCAAAATCTCCAACATCCTCACCCAGTTCACCCATGCTGCTAGCCTCCTGCCTCCTGACGTCCTTCCACAAGTCTCTGACGTCATCTCAAAAGCTTCCACCTCCACCATGCCCTATGAAGACCTGAAGACTGTTCTACTCTCAAAACTTCAGTCTTCTATTGCCACCCGCCTCAAAGAGCTGTTCTCCAAGGATGAGTTGGGTGATGAGAAGCCTACAGACCTACTGCTTCGCATGAAGCAGCTACTCGGAGACAAATACAACGCTTTTGACCCCGAGTTGTTCAAACAGCTGTTTTATCAACGTCTGCTACACAGCTCGCTCTTTTCAGCGTCAAGGACAGCCTAGACCCTGACGCCATCGCTAAGTTACCAGACGACCTTATAGCAACCATCCCTACACCATAGGCTTCTTCAGTGTCCTCAGTTACAACACAGGGCAACACTCAGCTCGGTCAGCTCACCAAGCTGGTATCCCAGCTCACGAACTGAGGTTACCTCCCTCAAGAGGCAGTTCCAGGACCGCCAACGGTCCCGCTCCCCCACTCCTCAACACCGCCAGCGCCGTCCCTGCTCGAGAAGCCCAGGACTCTGCTGGTACCACAACAACTTCGGCGACAGAGCCTCAAAGAGTGCTGCCCCATGTTCATACAAGGCGTCAAACTAAAAGGGCGAGTATCAGTACAGCGCGCTGCTCGCCAACCCTCAGCGCTGCTCCACCTTCACGACAGTTGCTCCAACATAAAGTTCCTGATTGATACCGGCGCCGATGTCAGTATAATCCCCGCGACCGCCAATCTACGAGCCCTACCTCCAATCTTGCATCTCTTCGCCGCTAACGGGACCAAGATACCTGTAAACACACGGCGCACCTTGCAACTGAACCTCTACCTCCGACGTTCCTTCAAATGGACCTTCTACGTCGGGAACGTTTCACAAGCAATCCTCGGAGCAGACTTCCTGAGGCACTTCAACCTCTTGGTGGACGTCAAAGGTCAAAAGTTGGTGGTCCCACTCACCTCCATCTCCTCCACAGCACGACCAGCGCCAGATCACAGCATGCACCTCGCTGTCATCCAAAAGGACCACCAGTTCGCTGACCTGCTTAAGTCTTTCCCTACGCTGACTCAGCCTTACTCAGGCAGCTTGCCCGTTAAACACAACGTCATGCATCACATCGAGACAACAGAACCACCAGTACACGCCAAGGCCCGTCGCTTAGCTCCAGAACGCTACCGTCAAGCCAAGGCCGAGTTCGAGTCTCTGATGCGTCAAGGTATTGTGCGGCCCAGCAGTAGCAACTGGTCATCAGCCCTCCACGTCGTCCCCAAGAAGAACGGCGACATACGGCCCTGTGGAGACTACCGTGGCCTCAACTCTCACACCCAGATGGACAGATACCCTATGCCAAACATCCAGGAGTTCTCGTCCCAACTCGCTGGCTCCACCATCTTCTCACGCATAGACCTCGTCAAGGGCTTTCATCAGATTCCAGTACACCCTGACGACATCCCGAAGACCGCCATCATCACGCCCTTCGGTCTGTTTGAGTACGTTAGGATGCCCTTTGGACTCATGAATGCGGTCCAGACCTTCCAACGTTTCATTGACGAGGTTCTTCGAGGCTTACCCTTCTGCTTCGCGTACATCGACGACCTACTCATCGCGAGCCCAGATGAAGCCTCACACCGATAACACCTTCACCAAATCCTCACCCGCTTACAAGACTAGGGCGTACAAATCAATGTGGACAAATCTGAGTTCGGTGTCACCTCTCTCACCTTCCTCGGCCACACTGTAACTCCAGCAGGAATCGCTCCACTCCACACGAAGTGTGAAGCCATTCAGCAGTTCCCGAAGCCGTCCACCCAGCGCAAACTCAAGAATTCCTGCGTATGATTAATTACTACAACCGCTTCATCCCACACTGCTCTCTCCTGCTTCAGCCACTCTACGCCATGGTCAAGCCCTGTAAGCGTGGCCAGTCTGTCACTCTCATCTGGACTTCGATCGCTGACGCTGCCTTCCTCGCAGCTAAGAAGGCCATCAGCGACACAGTCATGCCGTCTTTCCCATCCCTTGACGTGGAGACTTCCATAGTGACAGACGCCTCCGACACTGGGACTGGTGCCATCCTCCAACAACTCGTCGACAGTGCCTGGAAGCTGATTGCCTTCTTCTCACAGAAGCTCAACACGGCCGAAACCAAGTACAACGCATACGACCGAGAACTTCTCGCCATCTACAAGGCTGTCAAGCGTTTCCGCTACTTCATTGAAGGCCGTCGCTTCCATGTGTACACCGATCATAAGCCTCTTACTACTGCCTTCCTGAGAAACAAGGACTCCTACACTCCACGGCAGTTTCGCCACATGGACTGCCTTTCTCAATTCACCACCGACATCAGGTACATCAAAGGCGTAGACAACGCTCCAGCAGACGCCCTCTCTCGCAACATTACCGCTATGACATCCTCTTCTCTTGATTACGCCGCCATAGCTGCCAACCAGTCCGGCGACGCCGAACTGGATAAGCTATTGTTCAACTCGGCGCTCAAGATAAAGAAACTCACGCTCCCAGGCACCAAGATCGCTCTCTACGCTGACGTCTCTACAGACGCTGTCCGTCCCTACCTGCCACAGCGACATCGCTATCAGGCCTTCCGTCAGCTTCACGATCTCTCTCACCCTGGCATCCGAGCTACACAGCACTTGATGACGTCTCGTTTCATCTGGGAGGGCATTAACAAGGATGTCAGACTCTGGACTCGTACCTGCACCAACTGTCAAGCCTCCAAGGTGACTCGGCACACTCACTCTCCGCCCGGCACTTTCACACAGGTCACGGAGAGATTCGACCACATCCACATTGACCTGGTCGGTCCCCTGCAACCCTCTGCCGGTCATCGCTACATTCTCACCTGTGTGGATCGTTTTACACGTTGGGCCGAAGCCACCCCCATCGCTGACATCACAACGGACACCGTCGCCCACGCTTTCATCGTTACTTGGGTCTCCAGGTTCGGTGTCCCTCTCAGCCTCACCTCAGACCGCGGCGGCCAGTTCGAGGCCAACGTGTGGAACAAGGTCATGACCCTGCTCGGCATCCGCCGCTACAGGACTTCCAGCTACCACCCGCAGGCCAACGGCATGGTCGAACGGATCCATCGCCAACTTAAGTCCTCCCTCATGGCTTCCACCCAAAGAGAGAACTAGTCCCTGGCTCTCCCCATTGTTCTCCTCGGCATCAGGTCCTCCCTGAAGGACGACCTGCACCACTCCTCGGCTGAGCTGGTTTACGGCACCAACCTTAGGCTTCCAAGCGAACTGCTGGTAAAAACACCCGACCCTGCACCCTGCAGCGCCCAAGACTTCGCCTCCCGCCTCAAAGGTGTCATGAGCAGCCTTCAGCCGGTGCAGTCTCGTTCTTCCCCGATGAAGACCTTTATGAGCCAGGACCTCGACACCTGCACCCACGTCTTCATACGCGTGGATGCCATCCGCCGGCCTCTGACGCAGCCCTACCAAGGACCCTACCTCTTCCTGAGAAGGACCAGGATGGTTTGACTACTCAGATACATTATTTTCGTGTCCAATATTATTATTCTTACATGAAGACGGGAGACAGGGAGAGCGAGACACATCATGTCAGAGGAGTGCGACTGTGCTCTCCGTCTCCCTGTCTCCCGTCTCCCGTCTCTCTCTCGCTCTCTCTCTCTCTCTCACTCTCTCTCTCACTTTCTCTCTCTCTCTCTCTCTCTCTCTCTCTCTCTCTCTCTCTCTCTCTCTCTCTCTCTCTCTCTCTCTCTCTCCATTACAACGCATTCCCTTCTTATTATTATCATCATCATCATCATCATCATCATCATCATCATCATCATCATTATTATTATTATGATTATTATTATAATTAAAATAATTTTCATTATTATTAACATAATTTTTTTTTATAATTATTTTTACTATCAATATTATTTTTTCAATATTAATACTATTATCAATATATTTATTATCAATATAATCATTTTTATCATTATGTCATTGTTATTACTATTATTATTATAATTGTTATTATCATTATCATTATTATTATTATTATTATCATTATAGTAATTTTATTTATCATTATCATTATCATTATTATTATTGTTATCATTATTATGATGATTAGTAGTAGTATTGCTATTATTATTGTTATTATCATTATTATTATCATCATTATTATTATTAGTAGTAGTATGATTATTATCTTTATTGTTATTATTATTATCATTATTTTCTATTGTTATTTTCATTATCATTATCAATTATTACTATACATAAAGTCTTAACAGATGTTATATATGCAGATCATGGCTCCTCGACCCCAGTTCCAAGAAAAATTGCTTTTCAACCCATTATTTAAAGACTGGCTAGCTAGCGTGGAAAACTCTCCACAGCAAAGTTATTGCCATGTGTGTTGGAAACATCTGAGGGCTGAAATTTCATGCCTGAAACGGCATCGATGTTTTAAGGTAATTGCCTGTTTAGGAAATAGTATAGACCAGAGGTCGGCAACCCGCGGCTCCGGAGCCGCATGCGGCTCTTTCATCCCTCTGCTGTGGCTCTCGTGGCTTTGACAGGACGAGCTCATTTTGGAAAAAAAAATAATGTGAATAAATTATGGCCATATAATTTAAATTGATTTTTGTTTTATTTCTTTAGTTTTTTTTCGTTGTAATAGTTATATCTTTGGAGATTGAATTGTGCTTGTGCCATTAAAATAAAACTTGTTTTAATATTTTGTCGATCAAAATATGCGTCACGTCCTGTATGCGATACCTGTTGCCGCCAGACAAGTTGTTACGAAATGCCGTTTGAATTGGCCGCGTGGTTGCGTAAGACCTGTGCGCGCCGCCCAAGTGTGGTGTGAGGAGGGAGCGGCGTGGTGGTCACCCCGCGCTCCCTTAGTCTGCCACCTACCCCTCAGCTGTACAGACGTGTGTGTCTCGCTGTGGACCCACGCTGTATTCTCCATACGTCGTTTCTTCGCTTTCGGGTTGTATTGAGGTTGGACTTAGGTTTCCAGTGATTTCTCGGCCTGTTAGTGTTTACGCCTACGAGTAGTATTTTACGGCGGAAGAGCCGGTTTTGTTAGTACGAGGCGAGATCACCGAATTCCTTGGTCTCGGGGAGGACGAAAGGGTGGCGACACCCCTTTGTCTCGGTTTGTCAGTCTGTTTGCACGTCCACACTATATACTCAGCTTCGAGGCGGGGTGAGCCAGACACCCTGGGGTGACGTGTCATGACAAAGTGACTTGTTTTGACCCCGGTAAGCTAGCAATGGATAAATCTAAGAAGAGAAAAGTTTCTGACGAAAATAGAACGTTTAATGCGTCATGGAAAGATTCATTTGCTTTCACTGCTGACAAAACTGGTTTACCGGTATGCCTAATATGCGCTGAGAAATTAGCAAACAACAAAAAATCAAACGTTGAAAAACATTTCCAGAATAAACACACTGCCTTTGCTGAAAAATATCCAGTTGGAGATGAGCGAAGAAGAGCAATTTCGGAACTGCTGCGGAAAGCTGATCAGAGCAAAACTATTTTCAAGTCGTGGATGAACTCTGCGAATTCAAGTACTTGTGCTAGTTTTGTGGCAGCTCAAGAGATAGTCCGGCACGGCAAGCCGTTCACAGATAGAGACTATATAAAACAAATCGTTCATAAAGATATCAAAACATCTATTCTTAGACTTCAAAAACAAGAGTGAAATTATTCAGAAAATTAAAGATATGCCTCTCTCTGCAAAGACAGTTAAGGACAGGACCATTAAAATAGCAGCAAATATCACCAATCAACAAATCACGGACATTAATTCAGCTCCAGAGTACTCAATCGCCTGTGATGAGTCAAAAGATGTCAGCGATATTGAGCAAATAGTGCTGTTATGCAGATATGTGAACTCTGCTGGGCCACAGGAAGAAATCATTGAGATAATACCGCTTAAAGGCCAGACACGGGGGGAGGACATCTGTGAAGCTGTGTTGGATTGTTTAAAAACAAAGAAATAAACACAACTCACCAGGTGTCAGTGAGTACTGATGGGGCACCAAGTATGACAGGAGCACAGCGGGGGTTTGTGAGTTTACTTCAGAAGTCGCTGGATAGAAAGCTGCTGACATTTCACTGCATCCTACATCAAGAGGCATTGTGCGCTCAAACATTTCCTCCGGAGTGCACAGAAGTTATGAATCTTGTCATTCGGATAGTGAACAAAATAATGGCACAAGGATTGAACCACCGACAGTTCCGTTCATTATTAGATGAAGTTGAGAGCACATATGCTGATCTCCGGCTGCACAACAAAGTCCGGTGGCTGTCCCGAGGGGAGGTACTGAAACGGTTTGCTGTGTGTCTGGGGCACAAAAACATTTCTGGAAAGCAAAGGGTTCACCTTTCCTGAGCTGGATCGGGCAGATTGGTTGGAAAAGCTGCACTTCATGGTGGATATGACAGCGCACCTTAACACGCTGAACAAAAGTCTGCAGGGGAAAGGAAACAGCCCTGCAGATGCTAGAAGAGGTTTTGGCGTTTGAGCGCAAGATGACTGTGTTTGTCAGAGATGTACAGAGAAGTACGCTGCTTCACTTCCCTTCTTTGAGAGAGTTCAAAGAAGCACACAATCAGATAAATTATAAGTATTTTATTTGTGCCATCATCGCAATGCAAACTGGGTTTCAGAAAAGATTCCGTGATTTTAGGGAGGAAAAAAACACATTATCCTTCCCCATCACTCCTCTGAATGTCGATCCATTGCTGTTGAACATGACTGCATTTACAGCAGTAAGTCAGCCCGATCTTGAGCTCGAACTGGCCGACATAGCTGACAAAGACGTGTGGGTGTCTAAGTTCAGAAGCTTGGCAGTTGATCTTGAAGATGTTGCTCGTCAGAAGGCCATTCTTGCTCAGAATCACAAATGGAGTGACATTGAAAACCTTCCCAAACCGGACAAACTTGTGTTCGATACATGGAATACCATTCCCGACACTTATATGAACATGAAAAAGTATGCATTTGGAGTCCTGTCGATCTTTGGATCCACATACTTGTGCGAGCAGGTTTTTTCCATCATGAACTACATCAAAAGTAAACATCGTTCGCGCCTCACAGATGAGAGCTTGCAATCCTGCATGAAAATCAAAGTGACGTCTTACAACCCTGATATGGATACGCTGTGCTGTGAAGTTCAGGCGCAGGAATCACATTAACCAGATGAAAGAAAAAATTTAATGAGGTATTATTTAGAAAATATATATTTTTATATCAGACCTTGAACTGATGTAGTTGTGTTTAATTTTCAAGTTGACAGTTGACTTGTGTACGCCACGTG
>JAPQNM010002419.1:7500-27276 GCA_029783475.1 Metacarcinus magister | reverse complement strand
TCATCAATATCTATTAAACTTGTACCGGTATTCTATCATACAACTTTATCCTTTCATCACATAGATTTAATTAACCTTCCTGTCTTTCTTTACCCACTCTTTGTTTTTTGTTTTTCAACTGTGTGTTCGTTAACTGGAAGCTAAAATCTGAAAAACTTAATTTACCTAACAAGAACATCAAATTCCATATATATGAGTTACAGATTTTCAAGAGTTTAAAATGTTTTCCTTTTTGATTGATATCATTACTGACCTGTCCTTCCCATCTTCCTATATAAACCACAACACTTCCCCTTCTCACATGTATAGAAAAGGCAATATATTCATAGACATAACATAACAATTTGCATCACACTTACTCTTTTTCTTTCCTTTCTAACACACCATCCCATCCCTTGCTAGCTTTCATCGTTGTTGCAATTATTATTGTTTTATCTCGTATAACAATAATAATAATAATAAAGGCCTACATACCTTCCCCCTTCAAGCAAGCTTATTTCACACAATTAGGTACAAGTATAGTTTCTCTTCCTCCCCCAACAATTAATTTCGTCTATTCTTCCTATAATGATCGGTGATGTTAATTTTTCTATATTTTACTTCCTTGCATCCTAACACTTTCAATGGAGTAAAATCAGGTTATATTACATTTTACATAACACGTATGATTCCTGAATTAAAGGAGACAGATAGAAACATACTAGACAGAAACCAATACCTTATACAATCTTACCTTCCCTTCCTTATACTACATTCAAGTAAGTTTGGGGAGTCAGTGGTACAGCGCTCTGGTATGCGAGCCTAGGTTCCCGGGTTCAAATCCCCGTTACACGCTGACCACTTTTCATTCTTTGATATCACCGCCAAAGGCTACCCAAATTGCTGCCATACTGTTTTCAGACGGGACTAACAACGTTTATATGCGTCTGAGGCTGTAGCAGTGATTAGCCTCGCACGTTCTCAACACATTCACGAGAGAATCTAAACATTTGAGGCGTCACTATAAAAATCTGAAAACCTACGCCAAATAACAGGCGAGGCAAGTCCATCTGTGCCTCAATAAGCCTACTGGCGCCAACGGTTAATGATATATATATAGTTACCAGCCACGTAAACCTCTATATCATCAACATAATACCATTCCCGCAGCTTAATCCCAGGACAAAGTTGAACATACCAAGATAAACTTAAGAATCCCATCCTCCTCGATAGAAAACAAAATTATCAAGACATCTAGAATAAGATAAACGTAACAACCATCATTTCCTTACCGTTTCATCACCATCCACATGTCTCAGACCGACCGTTCACTCTGAAACAGCGAAGGAAAACATTTTACAGTCAAAGGAACGCCAGGTATCAATAGCCAGGTGAGAGGCAGTCCCGTCCGCCCCTCGTTACTTGTCATTACCGCCACTTCTACACCCCAAGACCCGCAGTGACGCCAGGTAAATGCTCACAGGTAAAAAGGTAACTAGGAGAGAAGAGTGAAAAGTACGGACACTCGATCTTTGGGGCGCAGCTAGTGATGTTTGAGGTGGAAGTGATGTGGTGTTGTGTGGTGGTGTGGAGTATTGGTGTGGTAGTGTGGTGGTATAGTAAAGGTGTGGTGGTGTATAGGAGTTGTAATGGAGTACAGGAATGGTGGTGAGGTGGAGTATAGAGTAACAAGTGGTACAAAAAGAAGTGATGGGCTGCAACGCACAACAAACCCATCCCTTTCTCCCTCTTAAGCCAGGGAGGCGCGGGAATATCCCCGGAAGGTGAAGCTTTCCCTTGAGAAGCCAGGCGCTAGAGTGTCTCTCGCCACGCTCTCTGCGGGTAAGAGGAAACATTTTCTAGTTACATATTCAAAGCACATCAGTGTTTGAAAGGGCAAAGAACACTACTGAAAGCAGGAAACATGACCCTAGAGACTCGTTGGGAGGACCCATTGCCCTGAGGCACGCCTCGCCACGGACTGCTGGAAGCAGCTTTGTGCTTGTTTTCAGTGTGGTTTTTTCTACTTCAATACTCTCAGCATTGCAGTTTTTGAAGGTGTAAATAATGTTATTGAAAAGGGGAAACAGAACCCAAAAGGCTGGGTGGAAAGACCCGTTGCCCTGAGGCACGTCTCGCCACGGACAGCTGGAAGCAGCTTTGAGCTTGTTTTCAGTGTGGTTTTTTCTACTTCAATACTCTCAGCAAATTGGTAGGTAGGTAGGTAGGTAGATATATAGATAGGTAGGTAGGTAGGTAGGTAGGTAGGTAGGTAGGTAGGTAGGTAGATAGATATATAGATACATAGGTAGGTAGGTAGGTAGGTAGATAGGTAAGTAGATATATAGATACGTAGGTAGGTAGGAAGGTAGGTAGAGAGGTAGGTAGGTAGTATATATATATATATATATATATATATATATATATATATATATATATATATATATATATAATATATATATATATATAAATATATATATATATATATATATATATATATATATATATATATATATATATAGATAGATAGATAGATAGATATATAGATAGAGAGATAGATAGATAGATAGATAGATAGATAGATAGATAGATAGGTAGGTAGGTAGGAAGGTAAAGTAAATAGTTTGGGATCATTTTAATATGTATGTATGTAGGAAACCATTTCACATGTATGTATTTATTATGTATGTATTTACCGTGTATGTATGTAGGAAACCATTTCACATGTATGTATTTATTATGTATGTATTTACCGTCTATGTATGTAGGACACCATTACACATGTATGTATTTATTATGTATGTATTTACCGTGTATGTATGTAGGAAACCATTTCACATGTATGTATTTACCGTGTATGAATGTAGGACACCATTACACATGTATGTATTTATTATGTATGTATTTACCGTCTATGTATGTAGAAAACCATTTCACATGTATGTATTTATTATGCATGTATTTACCATGTATGTATGTAGGACACCATTACACATGTATGTATTTATTATGTATGTATTTACCGTCTATGTATGTAGGAAACCATTTCACATGTATGTATTTATTATGTATGTATTTACCGTGTATGTATGTAGGAAACCATTACATATGTTTGTACTTATTATGTATGTATTTATTATGTATGTATTTACCGTGTATGTATGTAGGAAACCATTTCACATGTATGTATTTATTATGTATGTATTTACCGTGTATGTATGTAGGAAACCATTACACATGTATGTATTTATTAGGTATGTATTTATTATGCATGTATTTACCGTGTATGTAATTACCATGTATCAATTTATTATGTAGGTATTTCTTATGTCTGTATATATTATGTATGTATGTATGTATATATAACGAATGTATTTAACATGTATTATATATGTATATATTAAATGTGTCTGTGTGTGCTGGAGGAGTGTGTGTGTGTGCGTGTGTGTGTGTGTGTGTGTGTGTGTGTGTGTGTGTGTGTGTGTGTGTGTGTGTGTGTGTGTGTGTGTGTGTGTGTGTGTGTGTGTGTGTGTTTGTATTTATCTATCCCTCTATCTATACGCGAAAATGGATAGAGAAATAAATAGATAAATAAAGAAAAGATCTTTATAATGTTTACTACTTGCTGAGCTGATAGGTAGGTAGGTAGGTAGATATATAGATAGCGTAGCCCCTTCCCCCCTCCCCAATCTTCCCTCCATCTCTACCCCTTCCCCCCTACCCACTCTATTCTTCCAACCCATCCCTTCCCCCCTCCCCAATCTTCCCTCCATCTTTACCCCTTCCCCCCTACCCACTCTTTCTTCCAACCCATCCCTTTCCCCCTCCCCAATCTTCCCTCCATCTCTACCCCTTCCCCCCTACCCACTCTTTCTTCCAACCCATCCCTTCCCCACTCCCCAATCTTCCCTCCATCTCTACCCCTTCCCCCCCCTACCCACTCTTTCTTCCAACCCATCCCTTCCCTCGTCCCCAATCTTCCCTCCATCTTCCCCCATCTTCTCTCCTTCACCCCACTTCCCCATCCATTCAGCCCTGCTCCCTTTTCTCCCCCTCACCCCACTCTCCAATCCATAGAGCCCTGCCCCTTTTTCTCTCCTTCACCCAACTCCCCCATCCATCCAGCCTTCCCCCTCCTCTCTCTCTCACCCAACTCCCCCATCCATCCAGCCTTCACCCTCCTCTCTCTCTCACCCCACTCTCGCATCCATCCAGCCTTGCCCCTTTTTCTCTCCCTCATCCCACTTCCCTATCCATCCCTGCACATTCCTATCTCCCTCAACTCATTCTCCCATCCATCCCAGCCCCCCCTCTCTCCCTCACCCCACGCCCCCATCCATCCAGTTCTGCCCCCTCTTCCCTCACTCACCCCACTCCTCCATCCATCCAGGCCTGCCCCTTTTCTCTCCCTCAACCCACTCCCCCATCCATCCAGCCCTGCACCCTCTTCTCTCCCTCATCCCACTCCCCCATCCATCCAGCCCTGCCACCTTATCTCTACTTCACCCCACTCCCTTATTCATCCAGCCCTGCCCCTTCTTCTCTCCCTTACCCCACTCCCCCATCCATCCAGCCCTGCCCCCTTTTCTCTCCCTTAACCCACTCCCCCATCCATCCAGCACTGTCCCCTCTTCTCTCCCTCACCCCACTCCCCCATCCATCCAAGCCTGCCCCCTTTTCTCTCCCTCAACCCACTCCCCCCATCCATCCAGCTCTGCCCCTTCTTCTCTCCCTCACCCCACTCCCTCTTCCATCCAGCCCTGCCTCCTTTTCTCTCCCTCACCACACTCCCCCATCAATACAGCCCTGCCCCTTCTTCTCTCCCTCATCCCACTCCCAAATCCATCCAGCCCTGCCCCCTTTTCTCTCCCTCACCCCACTCCCCCATCCATATAGCCTCTCCCCCTTTTTTCTCCATCACCCCACTCCCCTATTCATATAGCCTTGCCCCCTTTTCTCTCTCTCACCCTACTCACCCATCTATCCATCCCTGCCCCGTCTTCTCTCCCTCATCCCACTCACCAATCCATCCAGCACTGTCTCCTCTTCTTTCTCTCACCCCACTCCCCCATTCATCCAGCATTGCCCCTTTTTCTCTCTCTCAAACCACTCCCCCATCCATGCAGCCCTGCCCCCTTTTCTCTCACTTAACCCACTTCCCTTTCCATCCAGCCCTGCCCTTTTTTTTCTCCCTCAACCAACTCCCCCATCCATTCAGCCCTGACCTCTCGTCTCTCTCTCACCCCAATCCCCCATCCATCCAGCCCTGCTCCTTTTTCTCTCACTCACCCCACTCCCCCATCCATCCAGCCCTGCCTCCTCCTCTCTCCCTCATCCCACTCACCCATCCATCCAGCCTTCCTCCTTTTTATCTCCCGCACCCCACTCCCCCATCCATTCAGCCCTTCCCCCTTTTCTTTCCTTCACCCCACGCCCCCATCCATCCAGCCCTGCCCCATCTTCTCTCCCTCATCCCACTCCCCCATCCTTCCAGCTCAGCACCCTCTTCTCTCCCTCACCCTACTCCCCCATCCATTCAGGCCTGCCCCCTTTTCTCTCCCTCAATTCAATCCCCCATCCATCCAGCCCTGCCCCCTCCTCTTTCCCTCACCTCACTACCTCATCCATCCAGCCCTGCCCCCTCCTCTAACATTCACCTCGCCCCCCCATCCATCCAGCCATGCCCCCTCTTCTCTCCCTTACCCCACTCCCTCAACTATCCATCCCTGCCCCCTCCTCTCCCTCTCACCCCACCCCCATCCATCCAGTACTGCCCCCTCTCTCCCTCACCTCACTCTCCCGCATTCCTGCCGCCTCGCTGCCCCGCAGCCCCGAGGCCCTGCAGCCCTGTAGCCTTGCAGTCTTTCAGCCCTGCAACCTCGCAGCCGTTCAGCCCCGAGGTCTTGCAGCCCTGCAGCCCTTAAGCCCTGCAGCCTTTCAGCCCTGCAGCCCTGCAACCTCGAAGCTCTGCTGCCCCGCAGCCCC
Organism: Metacarcinus magister; assembly: GCA_029783475.1. Lineage (NCBI taxonomy): Eukaryota > Metazoa > Arthropoda > Malacostraca > Decapoda > Cancridae > Metacarcinus > Metacarcinus magister. Next base: position 21,312 of record JAPQNM010002419.1, on the reverse strand, counting down.
GCAGCATTGCAACCCTGCCACTCTGCAGCCCTTCAGCCCTGCAACCTTGCAGCCCTGCAGCCCTGCAGATACGAAGCCCCTCATTCCCGCAGCCCCTTAGCCCTGCAGCCCCACAGCCCGGCAGCCCCGCAGCCATGGAGCCTCGCAGCCCCACAGCCATGCAGCCCTGCAGGACTTCAGCCCCGGAGCCCTGCAGCCCCGTAGCTCCGCAGCCCTACAGCCCCGTAGCCCTATAGCCCTGCAGTCACACACCCCTAAAGCTCTGCAACCTCGCAGCACTGCAGCCCTGCAGCCCCACATCCCTGAAGCCCCGCTGCCCTGCAGCACCACAGCCCTGAGGCCCCGCAGCCCTGCAGCCCCACAGCCCTGAAGCCCCGCAGCCCTGCAGCCCCACAGCCCTGAGGCCCCGCAGCCCTGCAGCCCCACAGCCCTGAAGCCCCGCAGCCCTGCAGCCCCACAGCCCTGAAGCCCCATAGCCCCACAGCCCCGCAGCCCTGCAGCCCCACAGCCCTGAAGCCCCATAGCCCCACAGCCCCGCAGCCCTGCAGCCCCAAAGCCCTGAAGCCCCATAGCCCCACAGCCCCGCAGCCCTGCAGCCCCACATACCTGAAGCCCCGCTGCCCTGCAGCACCACAGCCCTGAGGCCCCGCAGCCCTGAAGCCCCGATGCCCTGAAGCCCCATAGCCCCACAGCCCCTTAGCCCTGCAGCCCACAGCCCTGCAGCCCCGCAGCCATGCAGCCTCGCAGCCCCACAGCCATGCAGCCCTGCAGGACTTCAGCCCCGGAGCCCTGCAGCCCCGTAGTCCCGCAGCCATGCAGCCCCGTAGCTCCGCAGCCCTGCAGCCCCACAGCCCTGCAGCCCCACAGCCGTGCAGCCCCACAGCCCTGCAGCCCCGCAGCCCCACAGCCCCACAGCCCTGAAGCCCCGCAGCCCCACAGCCCTAAAGCACCGCAGCCCCACAGCCCTGAAGCCCCGCAGCCCCACAGTCATGAAGCCCCGCAGCCCCACAGCTCTGAAGCACCACAGCCCCGCAGCCCCACAGCCCTGAAGCCCCACAGCCCCGCAGCCCCACAGCCCTGAAGCCCCGCAGCCCCACAGCCCTGAAGCCCCGCAGCCCCACAGCCCTGAAGCCCCACAGCCCCGCAGCCCCACAGCCCTGAAGCCCCACAGCCCTGAAGCCCCACAACCCTGAAGCCCCACAGCCCCGCAGCCCCACAGCCCTGAAGCCCCGCAGCCCCACAGCCCTGAAGCCCCGCAGCCCCACAGCCCTGAAGCCCCGCAGTCCCAAAGCCCTGAAGCCCTGCAGCCCTGCAGCCCTACAGCCCTGAAGCCCCGCAGCCCCACAGCCCTGAAGCCCCACAGCTATGCAGCCCCAAAGCCCTGAAGCCCCGCAGCCCCACAGCCCTGAAGCCCCGCAGCCCTGCAGCCCCACAGCCCTGAAGCCCCGCAGCCCCACAGCCCTGAAGCCCCGCAGCCCCACAGCCCTGAAGCCCTGCAGCCCCACAGCCCTGAAGCCCCGCAGCCCCACAGCCCTGAAGCCCCGCAGCCCCACAGCCCTGAAGCCTCGCAGCCCCACAGCCCTGAAGCCCTGCAGCCCCACAGCCCTGAAGCCCCGCAGCCCCACAGCCCTGAAGCCCCGCAGCCCCACAGCCCTGAAGCCCCGCAGCCCCACAGCCCTGAAGCCCTGCAGTCCCACAGCCCTGAAGCCCTGCAGCCCTGCAGCCCACAGCCCTGCAGCCCCGCAGCCATAAAGCCTCGAAGCCCCACCGCCATGCAGCCCTGCAGGACTTCAGCCCCGGAGCCCTGCAGCCCCGTAGTCCCGCAGCCATGCAGCCCCGTAGCTCCGCAGCCCTGCAGCCCCACAGCCCTGCAGCCCCGCAGCCGTGCAGCCCCACAGCCCTGCAGCCCCGCAGCCCTGCAGCCCCACAGCCCTGAAGCCCCGCAGCCCCACAGCCCTAAAGCACCGCAGCTTCACAGCCATGAAGCCCCGCAGCCCCACAGTCCTGAAGCCCCGCAGCCCCGCAGCTCTGAAGCCCTACAGCCCCGCAGCCCCACAGCCCTGAAGCCCCACAGCCCCGCAGCCCCACAGCCCTGAAGCCCCGCAGCCCCACAGCCCTGAAGCCCCACAGCCCCGCAGGGCCACAGCCCTGAAGCCCCACAGCCCCGCAGCCCCACAGCCCTGAAGCCCCACAGCCCCGCAGCCCCACAGCCCTGAAGCCCCGCAGCCCCACAGCCCTGAAGCCCCGCAGCCCCACAGCCCTGAAGCCCCGCAGTCCCACAGCCCTGAAGCCCTGCAGCCCTGCAGCCCTACAGCCCTGAAGCCCCGCAGCCCCACAGCCCTGAAGCCCCACAGCTATGCAGCCCCAAAGCCCTGAAGCCCCGCAGCCCCACAGCCCTGAAGCACCGCAGCCCTGCAGCCCCACAGCCCTGAAGCCCCGCAGCCCCACAGCCCTGAAGCCCCGCAGCCCCACAGCCCTGAAGCCCTGCAGCCCCACATCCCTGAAGCCCCGCAGCCCCACAGCCCTGAAGCCCCGCAGCACCACAGCCCTGAAGCCCCGCAGCCCCACAGCCCTGAAGCCCTGCAGTCCCACAGCCCTGAAGCCCTGCAGCCCTGCAGCCCTACAGCCCTGAAGCCCCGAAGCCCCACAGCCCTGAAGCCCCACAGCCCTGCAGCCCCACAGCCCTGAAGCCCCGCAGCCCCACAGCCCTGAAGCCCCGCAGCCCTGCAGCCCCACAGCCCTGAAGCCCCGCAGCCCCACAGCCCTGAAGCCCCGCAGCCCCACAGCCCTGAAGCCCTGCAGCCCCACAGCCCTGAAGCCCCGCAGCCCCACAGCCCTGAAGCCCCGCAGCCCCACAGCCCTGAAGCCCCGCAGCCCCACAGCCCTGAATCACCGCAGCCCTGCAGATACATAGGTAGGTAGGTAGGTAGGTAGATAGGTAAGTAGATATATAGATACGTAGGTAGGTAGGAAGGTAGGTAGAGAGGTAGGTAGGTAGTATATATATATATATATATATATATATATATATATATATATATATATATATATATATATATATATATATATATATAAATATATATATATATATAAATATATATATATATATATATATATATATATATATATATATAGATAGATAGATAGATAGATAGATAGATAGATAGATAGATAGATAGATAGATAGATAGATAGAAAGATAGGTAGGTAGGTAGGTAGGAAGGTAAAGTAAATAGTTTGGTATCATTTTAATATGTATGTATGTAGGAAACCATTTCACATGTATGTATTTATTATGTATGTATTTACCGTGTATGTATGTAGGAAACCATTTCACATGTATGTATTTATTATGTATGTATTTACCGTGTATGTATGTAGGAAACCATTTCACATGTATGTATTTATTATGTATGTATTTACCGTCTATGTATGTAGGACACCATTACACATGTATGTATTTATTATGTATGTATTTACCGTGTATGTATGTAGGAAACCATTTCACATGTATGTATTTACCGTGTATGAATGTAGGACACCATTACACATGTATGTATTTATTATGTATGCATTTACCGTCTATGTATGTAGGAAACCATTTCACATGTATGTATTTATTATGTATGTATTTACCGTGTATGTATGTAGGACACCATTACACATGTATGTATTTATTATGTATGTATTTACCGTCTATGTATGTAGGAAACCATTTCACATGTATGTATTTATTATGTATGTATTTACCGTGTATGTATGTAGGAAACCATTACATATGTTTGTACTTATTATGTATGTATTTATTATGTATGTATTTACCGTGTATGTATGTAGGAAACCATTTCACATGTATGTATTTATTATGTATGTATTTACCGTGTATGTATGTAGGAAACCATTACACATGTATGTATTTATTAGGTATGTATTTATTATGCATGTATTTACCGTGTATGTAATTACCATGTATCAATTTATTATCTAGGTATTTCTTATGTCTATATATATTATGTATGTATGTATGTATATATAACGAATGTATTTAACATGTATTATATATGTATATATTAAATGTGTCTGTGTGTGCTGGAGGAGTGTGTGTGTGTGCGTGTGTGTGTGTGTGTGTGTGTGTGTGTGTGTGTGTGTGTGTGTGTGTGTGTGTGTGTGTGTGTGTGTTTGTGTATTTATCTATCCCTCTATCTATACGCGAAAATGGATAGAGAAATAAATAGATAAATAAAGAAAAGATCTTTATAATGTTTACTACTTGCTGAGCTGATAGGTAGGTAGGTAGGTAGATATATAGATAGCGTAGCCCCTTCCCCCCTCCCCAATCTTCCCTCCATCTCTACCCCTTCCCCCCTACCCACTCTTTCTTCCAACCCATCCCTTCCCCCCTCCCCAATCTTCCCTCCATCTTTACACCTTCCCCCCTACCCACTCTTTCTTCCAACCCATCCCTTTCCCCCTCCCCAATCTTCCCTCCATCTCTACCCCTTCGCCCCTACCCACTCTTTCTTCCAACCCATCCCTTCCCCACTCCCCAATCTTCCCTCCGTCTCTACCCCTTCCCCCCCCCTACCCACTCTTTCTTCCAACCCATCCCTTCCCTCGTCCCCAATCTTCCCTCCATCTTCCCCCATCTTCTCTCCTTCACCCCACTTCCCCATCCATTCAGCCCTGCTCCCTTTTCTCCCCCTCACCCCACTCTCCAATCCATAGAGCCCTGCCCCTTTTTCTCTCCTTCACCCAACTCCCCCATCGATCCAGCCTTCCCCCTCCTCTCTTTCTCACCCAACTCCCCCATCCATCCAGCCTTCACCCTCCTCTCTCTCTCACCCCACTCTCGCATCCATCACGCCTTGCCCCTTTTTCTCTCCCTCATCCCACTTCCCTATCCATCCCTGCACATTCCTATCTCCCTCAACTCATTCTCCCATCCATCCCAGCCCCTCCTCTCTCCCTCACCCCACGCCCCCATCCATCCAGTTCTGCCCCCTCTTCTCTCACTCACCCCACTCCTCCATCCATCCAAGCCTGCCCCTTTTCTCTCCCTCAACCCACTCCCCCATCCATCCAGCCCTGCACCCTCTTTTCTCCCTCATCCCACTCCCCCATCCATCCAGCCCTGCCACCTTATCTCTACTTCACCCCACTCCCTTTTTCATCCAGCCCTGCCCCTTCTTCTCTCCCTTACCCCACTCCCCCGTCCATCCAGCCCTGCCCCTTCTTCTCTCCCTTACCCCACTCTCCCATCCATCCAGCCCTGCCCCCTTTTCTCTCCCTTAACCCACTCCCCCATCCCTCCAGCACTGTCCCCTCTTCTCTCCCTCACCCCACTCCCCCATCCATCCAAGCCTGCCCCCTTTTCTCTCCCTCACCCCACTCCCCCATCCATATAGCCTCTCCCCCTTTTTTCTCCATCACCCCACTCCCCTATTCATATAGCCTTGCCCCCTTTTCTCTCTCTCACCCTACTCACCCATCTATCCATCCCTGCCCCGTCTTCTCTCCCTCATCCCACTCACCAATCCATCCAGCACTGTCTCCTCTTCTTTCTCTCACCCCACTCCCCCATTCATCCAGCATTGCCCCTTTTTCTCTCTCTCAAACCACTCCCCCATCCATGCAGCCCTGCCCCCTTTTCTCTCACTTAACCCAGTTCCCTTTCCATCCAGCCCTGCCCTTTTTTTTCTCCCTCAACCAACTCCCCCATCCATTCAGCCCTGACCTCTCGTCTCTATCTCACCCCAATCCCCCATCCATCCAGCCCTGCTCCTTTTTCTCTCCCTCACCCCACTCCCCCATCCATCCAGCCCTGCCTCCTCCTCTCTCCCTCATCCCACTCACCCATCCATCCAGCCTTCCTCCTTTTTATCTCCCGCACCCCACTCCCCCATCCATTCAGCCCTTCCCCCTTTTCTTTCCCTCACCCCACGCCCCCATCCATCCAGCCCTGCCCCCTCTTCTCTCCCTCATCCCACTCCCCCATCCTTCCAGCCCTGCACCCTCTTCTCTCCCTCACCCTACTCCCCCATCCATTCAGGCCTGCCCCCTTTTCTCTCCCTCAATTCAATCCCCCATCCATCCAGCCCTGCCCCCTCCTCGCTCCCTCACCTCACTACCTCATCCATCCAGCCATGCCCCCTCCTCAAACATTCACCTTGCCCCCCCATCCATCCAGCCCTGCCCCCTCTTCTCTCCCTTACCCCACTCCCTCAACTATCCATCCCTGCCCCCTCCTCTCCCTCTCACCCCACCCCCATCCATCCAGTACTGCCCCCTCTCTCCCTCACCTCACTCTCCCGCATTCCTGCCGCCTCGCTGCCCCGCAGCCCCGAGGCCCTGCAGCCCTGTAGCCTTGCAGTATTTCAGCAATGCAACCTCGCAGCCGTTCAGCCCCGAGGTCTTGCAGCCCTGCAGCCCTTAATCCCTGCAGCCTTTCAGCCCTGCAGACCTGCAACCTCGAAGCTCTGCTGCCCCGCAGCCCCACAGCCTTGCAACCCTGCCACTCTGCAGCCCTTCAGCCCTGCAACCTTGCAGCCCTGCAGCCCTGCAGATACGAAGCCCCTCATTCCCCCAGCCCTTTAGCCCTGCAGCCCCACAGCCCTGCAGCCCCGCCGCCATGGAGCCTCGCAGCCCCACAGCCATGCAGCCCTGCAGGACTTCAGCCCCGGAGCCCTGCAGCCCCGTAGTCCCGCAGCCATGCAGCCCCGTAGTTCCGCAGCCCTGCAGCCCCGTAGCCCTATAGCCCTGCAGTCCCACACCCCTGAAGCTCTGCAACCTCGAAGCCCTGCAGCCCTGCAGCCCCACATCCCTGAAGCCCCGCAGCCCTGCAGCCCCGCAGCCCTGCAGCCCCACAGCCCTGAAGCCCCATAGCCCCACAGCCCGGCAGCCCTGCAGCCCCACATCCCTGAAGCCCCGCTGCCCTGCAGCCCCACAGCCCTGAAGCCCCATAGCCCCACAGCCCCGCAGCCCTGCAGCCCCACAGCCCTGAAGCCCCATAGCCCCACAGCCCCGCAGACCTGCAGCCCCACATCCCTGAAGCCCCGCTGCCCTGCAGCACCACAGCCCTGAGGCCCCGCAGCCCAGAAGCCCCGATGCCCTGAAGCCCCATAGCCCCACAGCCCGGCAGCCCTGCAGCCCACAGCCCTGCAGCCCCGCAGCCATGCAGCCTCGCAGCCCCACAGACATGCAGCCCTAAAGGACTTCAGCCCCGTAGCTCCGCAGCGCTGCAGCCCCACAGCCCTGCAGCCCCGCTGCCCTGCAGCCCCGCAGCCCTGCAGCCCCACAGCCCTGAAGCCCCGCAGCCCTGCAGCCCCGCAGCCCTGCAGCCCCACAGCCCTGAAGCCCCGCAGCCCCACAGCCCTGAAGCCCCGCAGCCCCACAGTCCTGAAGCCCCGCAGCCCCACAGCCCTGAAGCCCCACAGCCCCGCAGCCCCACAGCCCTGAAGCCCCGCAGCCCCACAGACCTGAAGCCCCGCAGCCCCACAGCCCTGAAGCCCTGCAGTCCCACAGCCCTGAAGCCCGACAGCCCCGCAGCCCCACAGCCCTGAAGCCCCACAGCCCCGCAGCCCCACAGCCCTAAAGCCCCACAGCCCCGCAGCCCCACAGCCCTGAAGCCCCGCAGCCCCACAGCCCTGAAGCCCCGCAGCCCCACAGCCCTGAAGCCCCGCAGCCCCACAGCTCTGAAGCCCTGCAGCCCTGCAGCCCCACAGCCCTGAGGCACCGCAGCCCCACAGCCCTGAAGCCCCACAGCCCTGCAGCCCTACAGCCCTGAAGCCCCGCAGCCCCACAGCCCTGAAGCCCCACAGCCCCGCAGCCCCACAGCCCTAAAGCCCCACAGCCCCGCAGCCCCACAGCCCTGAAGCCCCGCAGCCCCACAGCCCTGAAGCCCCGCAGCCCCACAGCCCTGAAGCCCCGCAGCCCCACAGCTCTGAAGCCCTGCAGCCCTGCAGCCCCACAGCCCTGAGGCACCGCAGCCCCACAGCCCTGAAGCCCCACAGCCCTGCAGCCCTACAGCCCTGAAGCCCCGCAGCCCCACAGCCCATAAGCCCCGAGGCCCTGCAGCCCTACAGCCCTGAAGCCCCGCAGCCCCACAGCCCTGAAGCCCCGCAGCCCCACAGCCCTGAAGCCCTGCAGCCCCACAGCCCTGAAGCTCCACAGCCCTGAAGCCCCGCAGCCCCACAGCCCTGAAGCCCCGAGGCCCTGCAGCCCCACAGCCCTGAAGCCCCGCAGCCCCACAGCCCTGAAGCCACGCAGCCCCGCAGCCCCACAGCCCTAAAGCCCCGCAGCCCCACAGCCCTAAAGCCCTGCAGCCCCACAGCCCTGAAGCCCCGCAGCCCAACAGCCCTGAAGCCCCGCAGCCTCACAGCCCTGAAGCCCCGCAGCCCCACAGCCATGAAGCCCCGCAGCCCCACAGCCCTGAAGCCCCGCAGCCCTGCAGCCCCACAGCCCCGCAGCCCCACAGCCTTGAAGCCCCGCAGCCCCATAGCCCTGAAGCCCCGCAGCCCTGCAGCCCCACAGCCCCGAAGCCCCACAGCCCTGAAGCCCCGCAGCCCAACAGCCCTGAAGCCCCGCAGCCCTGCAGCCCCGCAGCCCTGCAGCCCTGCAGCCCTGAAGCCCCACAGCCCTGAAGCCCTGCAGCCCTGCAGCCCCGCAGCCCTGCAGCCCCACAGCTTTGCAGCCCCACAGCCCTGAAGCCCCGTAGCCCCGCAGCCCCACAGCCCTGAAGCCCCACAGCCCTGAAACCCCACAGCCCTGCAGCCCCGCAGCCCTGCAGCCCCACAGCCCTGAAGCCCCGCAGCCCCACAGCCCTGTAGCCCCGCAACCCCACAGCCCTGAAGCCCCGCAGCCCCACAGCCCTGAAGCCCATGCAGCCCCACAGTCCTGAAGCCCCGCAGCCCCACAGCCCTGAAGCCCTGCAGCCCCCACAGACCTGAAGCCCCGCAGCCCCACAGCCCTGAAGCCCCGCAGTCCCCACAGCCCTGAAGCCCACAGCCCCGCAGCCCCACAGCCCTGAAGCCCCACAGCCCCGCAGCCCCACAGCCCTGAAGCCCCACAGCCCCGCAGCCCCACAGCCCTGAAGCCCCGCAGCCCCACAGCCCTGAAGCCCCGCAGCCCCACAGCCCTGAAGCCCTGCAGCCCTGCAGCCCCACAGCCCTGAAGCCCCGCAGCCCCACAGCCCTGAAGCCCCACAGCCCTGCAGCCCCACAGCCCTGAAGCCCCGCAGCCCCACAGCCCTGAAGCCCCGAGGCCCTGCAGCCCCACAGCCCTGAAGCCCCGCAGCCCCACAGCCCTGAAGCCCCGCAGCCCCGCAGCCCCACAGCCCTGGAGCCCCGCAGCCCCACAGCCCTGAAGCCCTGCAGCCCCAACGCCCTGAAGCCCCGCAGCCCCACAGCCCTGAAGCCCCGCAGCCCCACAGCCCTGAAGCCCCGCAGCCCCACAGCCCTGAAGCCCCGCAGCCCCACAGCCCTGAAGCCCCGCAGCCCTGCAGCCCCACAGCCCCACAGCCCCACAGCCCTGAAGCCCCGCAGCCCCACAGCCCTGAAGCCCCGCAGCTTTGCAGGCCCGCAGCCCTGCAGCCCCGCAGCCCTGAAGCCCCACAGCCCTGAAGCCCTGCAGCCCTGCAGCCCCGCAGCCCTGCAGCCCCACAGCCCTGCAGCCCCACAGCCCTGAAGCCCCGCAGCCCCGCAGCCTCACAGCCCTGAAGCCCCACAGCCCTGAAACCCTACAGCCCTGCAGCCCCGCAGCCCTGCAGCCCCACAGCCCTGAAGTCCCACAGCCCTGAAGCCCCACCGCCCTGCAGCCCCGCAGCCTTTCAGCCCCACAGCCCTGAAGCCCCGCAGCCCCGCAGCCCCACAACCCTGAAGCCCCGCAGCCCTGCAGCCCCACAGCCCCGCAGCCCCACAGCCCTGAAGAACCGCAGCCCCACAGCCATGAAGCCCCGCAGCCCTGCAGCCCCACAGCCCTGAAGCCCCACAGCCCTGCAGCCCCACAGCCCTGAAGGCCTTCAGCCCTTTAGCCCCGCAGCCCCGCAGCCCCACAACCCTGAAGCCCCACAGCCCTGCAGCCCCACAGCCCCGCAGCCCCACAGCCCTAAAGACCCGCAGCCCCACAGCCCTGAAGCCCCGCAGCCCTGCAGCCCCGCAGCCCTGAAGCCCCACAGCCCTGAAGCCCCGCAGCCCCGCAGCCCCACAGCCCTGAAGCCCCACAGCCCTGAAGCCCCACAGCCCTGCAGCCCCGCAGCCCTGCAGCCCCACAGCCCTGAAGCCCCACAGCCCTGAAGCCCCACAGCCCTGCAGCCCCGCAGCCCTGCAGCCCCACAGCCCTGAAGCCCCACAGATCTGCAGCCCCGCAGCCCCGCAGCCCCACAGCCCTGCAGCCCCGCAACACCACAGCCCTGAAGCCCCGCAGCCCTGCAGCCCCACAGCCCTGCAGCCCCACAGCCCTGCAGCCCCACAGCCCTGAAGCCCCACAGCCCTGCAGCCCCACAGCCCTGAAGCCCCACAGCCCTGCAGCCCCACAGCCCTGAAGCCCCACAGCCCTGCAGCCCCACAGCCCTGCAGCCCCACAGCCCTGCAGCCCCACAGCCCTGAAGCCCCACAGCCCTGCAGCCCCACAGCCCTGAAGCCCCACAGCCCTGCAGCCCCACAGCCCTGAAGCCCCACAGCCCTGCATTCCCGCAACACGCCCCTGTTACACATTAACGAGTCTCCCGCCCAGCTGCTTTTTCACCGCGTCACTCTACAGAACCGCCGCTTCCTCCGCCTTATCCCGGCTACTACTCTGCCTCCTCCATACGCCGCCCACGACACACCAGCTACCCGTGTCGCCATCCTGGTTACATTATTCCTGTACTCTGTAACTTGCACCTGTGTTAAGTTTCTCTAGGCATAAATGAAGCTGGGAGTAGAGAAGGGGTAGAGATGGTAGGGGGAGTGGGGTAAGTACCACTGTAATGCCTTGTATATTGTAACACTTGGGAAATTATCTAAAAGATTAAGTAGCCATGAGAGTGGTGTGGTTGGGGATCGAACCCTTGACAGTACAATTAACGGTATTATTTTACATCTTCACCTGAATGCTCTAGAGAATTGAAGGTTATATTGTTACGTTATCTGATGCATTCTGAGAAGGTTTTCTTAATTACATTTCCGTTGCAAATTCTTAGTTTCTGAGATATTCGATGTTTTCTATGAGACCTTCTCTTCGAAAAGTAAAGGGTATATCTGCGTAACTACTGCTCGGACGATATCGATATAAATATGAAGTCCGACATATTATACATAGTGTACACAGCACATCTGTGAAGGTTTCAGGCGGTGCTCGTCATTATTCACCTCGCAAAGCGTCTTCGAAATGATGTTAGGTTATGTTAAGTTAGTTATGTTAGGTTAGTTTATGGTTAGGTTATGATTAGGTTAAGGTTAGGTTAGGTTAGGTTGTCAGGTTTGGTTAGGTACAGTTTGGTTCGGGTAGGTTCAGTTATATAAGCTTTTTATATTTTATTACCCAAAAGTTGAGCATTTCACTCTAGATTTTAGGAGCAACACGAGCCGGGGCGAACGGGAATAGGAGCGAAATGACTCAGAAGCGAACGGGATTCAGGGCGAAACGACCCGGAACCGAGGTGCACAGGCAGGGTCGTTGAAGCAGATAGAGGGGAGGAGGGGAAGGTTTAGCGGGGTCAAGGAAGGTACATCCAGAACATTAAAGGTGACAGTCTCCTTGGTCTGCGTCAACCGAGAATCGTGCTACTTTTGGATCTATACGGTGCAGAATTTTAAAGAAACAAAATCAAACAGAACCGAAGGAAAGCCACATGATGCAGTAGTATAGTACAGTAAGTAAGCAGTCTGTTGTACCGGGAAAGCCTAGTCTAAGGTTTAAGGTATAAGGTAACATTTGCACTGTTTGATGTAGTTACTTAAAAATAACACAATTAACAGGAAGGAGTTTGGTGTTTGGTGTGTGGTGGTGGCGGCTCTGAGGATGTAACAAAACCTAGAATCACAGCCTACACTCACTGAATGTATTGTGCTTATTGCGTTTCACTGGAAATAATACAGCCATTGTGAAGCTAAATCAATACAGTAAATCACAGGAAAGTTAGACCAGAAACACGGAACCCTTTGATAATTGCCTATATGCGCCGTGAGATCTGATTATGTATCTATGGAAAAAATATCACAAGGTTATTATTATATTTGAACATAGTCGGAAAGTATGATGTTAAAAGGTGTGTGTCCCTGGTGCGTGATGGCAAAGTACCATGTTATTACTGTCACTGCGGCATGTAGGCTACGAGGACGAAACTTTTATTTTTCCCTTGTAAACTTTGATGTGTTTTGGTCAATATGTAACTCTTCATTGTCACAAATCATATTAGTTCATGAAGAAGGGAAGGAAGGGATGAATAAGAATAATGATTTGCGACAGAAACGGTTATCAGATTAATTCAAAACATTAAAATTCACCAGAAAAAAAACTGTTTTCGTTCGTCAAAGTGAGACAGCTGAAACATTTGAAATTAACCTATTGTTTTTCGGTTCTGGTATTTATAACTTTCCCTTCATCTAGTAATCATCGAACCATTTCTTTGCCCAGCTGTCTTATGACTTCAACAGCGGCGTGTAGCGTAACGAGGTAAATTGACGCTTAAATATGAACAGAAACTCACAGATAATAATACAAAAAATATATAACGAGAATGAACTCTTGTGTATTTATGTCTATTTTGAAAATGTAAACAGCAAATTTGTGGACTTGGTGACTCTACATGTGAAATAATTGTTGTGTTGTGTTATGTTGTGCTGAGGTTAAACTCGACTAGGCTTCATTAGTAATATTCATTGTTTTGTTTATTAATCACTTCCTACACTATACCTTCTTCACTATAACCAGAGTACTTACTTTACTCTTCATGCCACAGCGTTTGAGCCTCACCAGTATTCACGGGGAAACACTATTACAGGTGTTTGTAAAAACAGGAATTTCATTCTCTGTGCGTCTTCCATTAGAGAAGAAGGTGACTGATATCCAAGTGTTCGCTGAATAAGTGAAGACTTGGTGGTGGTTTAAGAAGAGATACATTTGTCCCGTGATGAGGGTTCACCTTGATCCTGAACAGCGACAAAAGGTTTCTGACACGGTATACGAGTATCCGGCTTGCCGCTTAAACGTAGATATTGAAAAAATACGTGAACTTGATTCGGATTGCTTCACGAGGATGAAGGTGAAGTGGGGCAAGAAAACCATCCGGAAGAAGGCCGTGAACCTCAAGCCTTTGATTGAGTGTTTACAGAATGAGAGCCAAAGCATTGGCAAGATTCAATTTGCGTTAGATGTGTCTTCTTTTTATCCGTTGACTTTTACATTGAAAACGGAAACAGAAGAAGAATTGAAATATCCCGTCACTAATGTTTTGGAAACGAAGGAAAAATTAAAGTGCAGTGAGGAACAGAAAGAAGAAACATCCGACGAAGAATCACGAACTAACCAGACAAAGGAAACCAAGAAACGTCGACGCCGCAATAAGAACAACAACAAGAAGATTGAAGTGACGCTAGAATCTGTCATTGCAAAGGTACCAGCGGTCACTGCAAAGGTACCATCCGTTACTGCAAATGTACCATCCGTCACTGCAAAGGTACCATCCGTCACTGCAAAGGTACCATCCGTCACTGCAAAGGTACCATCCGTCACTGCAAAGGTACCATCCGTCACTGCAAAGGTACCATCCGTCACTGTAAAGGTAGCAGCCGTCACTGCAAAGGTAGCAGCCGTCACTGCAAAGGTACCATCCGT
>JAPQNM010002419.1:0-2500 GCA_029783475.1 Metacarcinus magister | reverse complement strand
ACTAGTTTTTTTTTCTTTTCACCGTACACCGTAGATTGATTCCCCAAGGCGTCACCGTAAGTACTGTGTTACCGCCGCGCGCACACCGTAACGACTACAATGCATGAGGCAGTATTCACACCTGTATTAGTTCCGCTGAGTGTGTTGTACTCAATATAGGCGAGGGGGTTACAGGTATGGAGGGTGGAGTAGTGAGGTGTGGCGGGGGCCGCCAGCAGCACGGAGGCCAGGAAGTTGGCAGCAGTGGCGAGCATGGCCAGCACGAGGGCGTACTGCACCAGCCTCACCAGACACACCCGCACGCACCACACCCCGCCCGCACCGCCCTCATCCGGGCCAGGACTGTTGCTTCGGCTACTCCCGCGGCTCCCAAGGGTCACTTCCAACAGGTCACTCTGCGGAGGGAAAACACTTGCATGAACGGCGTACCCAACACACCTGGCACAACGTGACTCAAACTGTCTCATGCGCACACACACACACACACACGCACACACACACACACACACACACACACACACACACACACACACACACACACACACACACACACACACACACACACACACACACACACACACACACGGCTGCAGGTCAACTCGTAACCAAGTCAACTCGTACTTGAGTCAACTCGTAACCTAGTCAACTCGTAACCAGGTCAACTCGTACCCAGGTTAACTCGTAACCTAGTCAACTCGTACCCAGGTCAACTCGTAACCAAGTAAACTCGTACCCAGTTCAACTCGTACCCCTGGTCAACTCGTAACCAAGTCAACTCGTACCTCTCTCTTATATTTCTCAGTATTTTTTTCAATTAACTATCGTTCATAACTCCATATGTATGTGTGTGGCGCAAGGTGCAAGAAGTCGGTCTGCAGGCAGCCTACAATAAAAAAGATGCTGTCTATAAAATCATCAGAGAGCTTTTCGTTCTACCATTTCTGCCCGAAGAGCACATTTACCAAAGTTTTGAAAAAATTGAAGAAAAATGTCATACTAAGGAAAAACTCGAGAAAGTGACTGATTATATCCGTGAAACATGGCTTAATGATACCGTATGGACATTATCTTCGTGGTGTGTATTCATGCAGCCGATAAGAACGAACAATGACTGTGAAGGATGGCATCGGCGTTTGAATGGTCGTGCTGTTAATGGGAGACTCCCTTTCTATGTGTTGGTACCACTGTTGCACGAGGAAGCTCGAACCGTTCAGCTGCAGCAGAAACTCCTTAGCGACAACAAGTTGAAGCGTTGTCAGCGGAAGAAGTACAAGACTGTCCAGGCCAAGCTCTTCAACGTTTGGGAGACATATCAAAATGGAGAAAAATCCACGTCTTCGTTATTACGAACGATTTCCCGCATTTATGGACCTGTATGAATGCGTGTCTTTAATGTGTTTTTTTATATTTTATTATATTCAAAATATTTGTACAGCACCGTTTGGTTAAAACTTTTTAAAATGAGAGAGAGAGAGAGAGAGAGGGAGGGAGGGAGGGAGGGAGGGAGGGAGGGAGGGAGGGAGGGAGGGAGGGAGGGAGGGAGGGAGGGAGGGAGGGAGTGAGGGAGGGAGGGAGGGAGGGAGGGAGGGAGGGAGGGAGGGAGGGAGGGAGGGAGGGAGGGAGAGAGAGAGAGAGAGAGAGAGAGAGAGAGAGAGAGAGAGAGAGAGAGAGAGAGAGAGAGAGAGAGAGAGAGAGAGAGAGGAGAGAGAGAGAGAGATATCCAAATTTTAATACCATAAGTATATGTATAGTTATATGTTTTCATTAGGTATTCACACACACACACATACACACACACACACACACACACACACACACACACACACACACACACACACACACACACACACACACACACACACACACACACACACACACACACACACACACACACACACACACACACACACACACACGCACACACACACACACACACACTATATATATATAAGGTAGATGATGAAGGAGAAGGAAGGATGTGGGTGGTGTCCGGTCCCTAGGGGACCTGAGATGATTAACAGCGGTCTGCCCTCTCAGCCCCACAGCCCCCCAGCCCCCCTATACTGATCACCAAAATGAATCCAAACTAATGACGCTCCACCCATCATTTCAGCAGCCACTCTCAGGGTGAGGGGGGCAGGAAAGGTGGGGCCAGCCTCTTACCCGAGTAGGAGGGGCCCCGCCGCCTTCCGTTTCTGTACAGGGTATAGTAGTAGTAGTAGTAGTAGTAGCAGTAGTAATAATAATAGTAGTAGTAGTAGTAGTAGTAGTAATATTAATAGTAGTAGTAGTAGTAGTAGTAGTAGTAGTAGTAGTAGTAGTAGTAGTAGTAGTAGTAGTAGTAGTAGTAGTAGTAGTAGTAGTAGTAGTAGTAGTAGTAGTAATAATAGTAGTAGTAGTAGTAGTAGTTAGTATAGTAGTAGTAGTTAACCCCACCACCCACCCAGCTACAACACTGTTGTTACATAACAGACGGTGCACTATTCTCTATACCCAGAAG
>JAPQNM010002417.1:0-14077 GCA_029783475.1 Metacarcinus magister | reverse complement strand
AGAAGACTAATATACGCGGCAGGCTCCTGGGCCGGCCGCTTGTGTGAGCGGCAGCGGGCACAGCAGGGCAGCGGGCGCGGAAGGGCTCCTGGGGGGCCGGGGCACCGTCAGCGGAAGCGACACGGGAAGCAGCAGGGCTTCAGGTGGGCCGCTACATACCATGCTGTGGATGTGATGCACGTGGATGTGAGGCAGCAGGCGGCGGCAGCGGTGGTGCGTCATGCTGGGATGTGAGGTGTGAGGGCTGCAGGAGACAGCAGCGGTGTTGTTCCATTGTTCAGTTCGGGTCACTCCGGGTGTTACCAATTGTAGCGGAGGTTGTCGGCTACGTAAGGATTGGAACAACACCCTGACTTGGTTTTGTTAGTTTATTGCTGCAGCGTTGGTTGTACACACAGGTAGCTTGTAGAGTTGACAGAGAGCCTGGAGATGGTGAATGAAGTGTGTTGTCTGGGGAGCCCCGACGTGGGGCTCCCAGACGCTATGCTGGAGGTGTTGACTGCAGGTAGGCTCGTGGTTGACTGACTGAGTGAGTGTGTGTGTGTGTGTGGCAGCTTATATTGGGCTTGCAGACCGGTGGACAGGTGAGGTGAGGTCAAGTTAATCTCGACCTCAGCCGCGGTCTTGAGGGAGGTCATTATAGGCTCAAGCTATGGGTGTGTGTGCAGGTGGGTATGTATATGTATGTATGTGACTATAACTCTTCCATGTTTTCATTGTACACCTTCACTTCCTTAGTTTCTCGTCCTCTTTTCTTCCTTAACTTATTTATATTTTCCCACATTTTTTACTTGCATTCTCTCCTTTTGTTATATCAAGTGTAATTTTTTTTTCATAGATATTTATAGCTTCTTTTATTTCATATTGTAACTTTTTCTTTTGTTCAGTATATAGTAATTTATTTATTTATTTTTCTTCTATTGTCTTTGCACTAATTGTTAGTCTATTATAAGGTTTCCTCTTTTTTATTCCTTCCCTGATGCTTTCATTAAGCCAAGGTTCTTCCATTTTTTGTCCAGTTTTATCTGTCCTTCGTCTGTATATTGTGTTCAAATTGTTTTCTGCACTTTCTTTTATTATTCTGTTTAACTCTTCCATGTTCCTTATCTCTCCTGTGTCTATTCTTTGCTCTATTTCCTTCACTTTTTCTCCTTCTGTTTTATAATATGGTATCTCTTCCCACTTCCTATTGTTGTTGTTTTAGGTTGTTCCTCCCTTGATTTTTAGTTTTATTTGTATAAAGTTGTGGTCAGAGAGATCAAATATTTCCTTTTCCTCATCTATGCGCATTTCCTGGTATATGTCATAGAATTTAGTTGTAACTAGTGCATAGTCAATTACGCTTTGTTGTTCATTTCTTCTCCATGTCACTTCTCCCACACAATCTAAGTCATCATTTAGCATTGTAAGGTTAAACTTTTCCATCCACTCTAATATCCTCCTTCCATTTGTATTGATGTTTTGTTTACCTTTAAATCCTACATGACCATTAAAGTCTCCAAGTATGATTATTGCTTTATCCTCTAACTTGCTTACATGTGTTTCTATTTCTTGTTGCAGATTTCTATTTCTCTCTTCTTCACTCACTGAGAAATATACTATTATGATATGGATTTCTTTTCCATGCATTCCTCCTTTAACATATAAAAAGTCTCTGTTGTGATTTTCTATTTTTGTGAAAGTTATTTACTCGTTTTTCTTGTGAAGGAACATTATCCCTCCACCTTTCTTTTCTGTTAGTTATCTCATGCTTTCAAATACATTCATATCCTCTAAATGTAAATTCCTTATTTTCAGTTGTGTTTCTGTTAAACACATAAGTGTATTTTCATCTATTAATTCCCTCAGTTCACTCATCTTTGCTTTGGTTAGTCCTTGTACATTTACCAGTTTTATCTCTACATTCTTATTCACTTCCTCTTTCTTATTTTGTTATATCTCCTTTTCCCTTCAGTTCTCCTCTAGATTCACAAGTTTTCCTTTTTTTATTATCTACCTTCCACCTTGTCTCCGTTTTTCTGCCAATTCTTCTCTGAGTCTCTTATTTTGCTCCCTCTCTTCTTTAGTCATATCCAGCATTATTCCAATCCTTTTTGTCTCCATACTGTCACTTTTTTTCAGTTTCTTGGCATTTCCGATGACTGCCCATTTCATTTTTTCATTTTCCACCTTAACCAGAATTGGCCTCACCTTGCCATCTGTTTTCTTTCCTAGTCTGATTGTTTTCACGATTTCTACATTTCTTACTTCTATATCTACCTCAAGTATTCTTTTACACCTCGAGTCGTCTTCCTTTTCTCTCTGTATTCCTGTTTCTTCTCCAGATTCAGGAATATTGAACATTACTACATTGTTCATTCTCTTTTCTTCTTCTTTTTTCTCTTCCATTCTACTAATTACCTTTTCTACTGTTTTTTCGAGATTAATCTCTTCCTTCCTTTCCCATTTATTTTCTAAATCAATCATTCTCTCTTCCATTATATCTTTTCCTTCTCTCAACTCTTTCAATTCATTCCTCATTTTCCGGTTTTCTTCCCTGAGTGCTATCACTTCCTCCATGCTTCTGATTATTTGCCTGTGTGTTTATAGGTAGCACACAGGCCTCACACATCCCACCTGTGCTGAAGGGGCCGAGTTCCTGTGTGTGTTGTCTAACATGCCCCTGAAGGAGGCACACAGGCTAACAACAGCCCGTCGGAGTCTGCGTGAAAGGTAGGTGACGTCGTGTGGTGGTGGCGGACTCTGGGCAGTCTACACCAACACCAGAAATATGAGCAGATGTTCGTAGACAAAAAAAAATAGCAGAGTTTCGGGAGTGTGTGCGTGAGGCCGCCGTGCCCCCAAGTTAGGAGGCACATGGACACAACACAACACACACCCACTGGGATCTGGGCGTGGATCCATTATATGAGTTTTGAAGCCTTAAGGCATCACACTATTTCCTAGTTCTTGATATACAAGGTACAGTATGCCTGGGGAGGCATCACACTATTTCCTAGTTCTTGATATACAAGGTACAGTATGCCTGGGGAGGCATCACACTATTTCCTAGTTCTTGATATACAAGGTACAGTATGCCTGGGGAGGCATCACACTATTTCCTAGTTCTTGATATACAAGGTACAGTATGCCTGGGGAGGCATAACATTTTTAACATTTGGTGTATACGATGCAAGGTAATGTTGAAATCTATTTTTCTTGAAAAACAATGTCTTGTTCACCAAAAAATATGGTCATCAAAAAGAAGCATTAACAATCCAGAGCCATTTATTGAAGGGGTCAGCTGCACTGCCAACAAAACCACAGCTGGGGCCATTACACCCTCACACAGCACAAGGACAGGGCTGGTGGGAAGGAAGCAACACACTGCCCACAACCACCACCACCACCACCACCACCACACACTCCCACACAGGACACACCAACACCTACACTCCCACAGGCAGCAGCTGGACCACACTTGTCCACACAACACACCACCTCAGAAGTGGATACGCATGTGCCTAGCAATATCACTCTTTGTCTTGAAGTGTTTCCCACAAACATCACACTTGAATTCTCTCAGGCCAGAGTGTCTGAACTCATGCTCATTAAGTCCAGACCTTGTACTGAATCTTTTTCCACATTCCAGGCATTCATGATTCTTAACACCAGTGTGTGTAAGGGTGTGTGTGGTGAGGTAGACTTTCTTGTGAATCTTTTTCCACACTCCAGGCATTCATGATTCTTAACACCAGTGTGTGTAAGGGTGTGTGTGGTGAGGTGAGACTTTTGTGTGAATCTTTTTCCACACTCCAGACATTCATGATTCTTAACACCAGTGTGTGTAAGGGTGTGTGTGGTGAGGTCAGACTTTAGTGTGAATCTTTTTCCACACTCCAGACATTCATGATTCTTAACACCAGTGTGTGTAAGGGTGTGTGTGGTGAGGTGAGACTTTTGTGTGAATCTTTTTCCACACTCCAGACATTCATGATTCTTAACACCAGTGTGTGTAAGGGTGTGTGTGGTGAGGTCAGACTTTAGTGTGAATCTTTTTCCACACTCCAGACATTCATGATTCTTAACACCAGTGTGTGTAAGGGTGTGTTTGGTGAGGTCAGACTTTCTTGTGAATCTTTTTCCACACTCCAGACATTCATGATTCTTAACACCAGTGTGTGTAAGGGTGTGTTTGGTGAGGTTAGACTTTAGTGTGAATCTTTTTCCACACTCCAGACATTCATGATTCTTAACACCAGTGTGTGTAAGGGTGTGTGTGGTGAGGATACCCCTCTGAGTAAATGTCTTGCCACATTGTATACACTCAAACGTTTTCTTTCCTTTGTGGATGGAGATGCCTTCAGTAAGGTCATTCTTCCTGTCACACCTGAACCCGCCCACACCTGAGGCAGACTGCTCCTGTGTGTTCTGGCTACTACTCATGTTGCTGCCTGGCCTTGCAGCTGCCTATGCAACACTACTTCTGGCAGCACACCTGTTGTGGGGGAGGCCAGCTGGTCTTGCAGGAACCCTCAGGGAAGCTGGAGTGAGCAGGGTTCCCCAAGGATACACTCAACACTGTACTTGAGGATGAAGGAAGCAGGAGTGGGATGCACCAAGGAGTCCCGTCAGAAGCAGTGGTCACACCTGCTGTCACCACTCAGCTCAGCACCCAACAATCACCTGAAACAAGTGATGCAGATATCACCATACATGTAGCTGCATAACTAAAGGCTGATACACTAGGCTGTACAGTAAATCCGAACTTCAACTTGGCTACAAGCATCCATTTTTGTACCTTGGGTTTTTGGGGAGGTGAGAAGACCATGAGGAATTTACAGGAAATTAACCCCCTGACCACCAAAGACTTACATTGACCATGAACAAAACCACGCAAAATAAAAGTGGCTGCATGGCATGACAAACAAACATCAAATTAATTCAAAATACATCAAAATCTATCAGAAAAAAATAGTTTTGTCCAAAATATGGTAAATCTGCATAACTACTGCTCGGACGATATTGATATAAATATGACATACTATACTTAGTGTACTCAACACATCTGTGAAGGTTTCAGGCGGTGCTCGTCATTATAAGCTAATATGGGCACAATATGGCTATCCGGAAAAAAAATCTAAGGTGAAATGGCTAACTTTTTGGTGATAAACTCTAAAAAGCTTATATAACCCAACTTAACCGTAATTAGATTTTTTTTTCTAGGTTACGTTGGGTTTCGTTACGTTTAGTTAGGTTTGGTTAGATTTAGTTATGTTATGTTGATTTAGAAGCTATCAAATGTTTTCTATGACTAAAAGTAGGGCGTTGTGCGAGGTGTACACGCCATTTTCTTTCGTAGCCACACGCCATTCTGGTGAAGATGTAAAAATTTACCGAAAAAAATTGTTTTCTTAGCATAACCTTCCCAGAGCTGCAGTTAAATAAGCCTAACCAAAACTAACCTAACTAAACCTAACTTAACCTAACGTAACCTAAAGAAAAAAAAATTGTATATTTTTTTTGTAATTCAGCGGCATAACTGTTTGAGGTGATCTGAACAGGTATCTGAGGTTGAATTTGCAGTGCATAATAAAGGTAACGAGATATTAAATGGGTCGTCTTACGAATCTTTACCACGTAACCTAACACAAATTCAAAGATTCTTTGCGAGGTAAATAATGGTGAGCACCGCCTGAAACCTTCACAAATGTGTTGAGTACACTATGTATAGTATGTAGGACTTCATATTTATATTGATATCGTTCGAGCAGTAGTTATGCAGATTTACCAAAAATATAGAGTGGTCCAAGAAACAAATTTTTACCACTGTTTAATTTATATCCAGGTGCATTATTGTGAAGACGTAAATATTTACCCCACTAAACCTCGTTATCTCAGTAACCAGTGGCGGATTTAGGCGGTGGCTACTTGGGGCTTAAGCACAGAATGTTTTTCCAAAAGCCCCGGATCCCATCCAATTCTAGATCCGCCTCTGTCAATAACAACAATTATTTAGGCCTACCCTCCCCCCTTCACAGCCAACACCACACTTGTCCTCACCTTGCATCACATTATTTAGGCCTACCCTCCCCCCTCACAGCCAACACCACACTTGTCCTCACCTTGCATCACATTATTTAGGCCTACCCTGTCCCCCTCACAGCCAACACCACACTTGTCCTCACCTTGCATCACATTATTTAGGCCTACCCTCCCCCCTCACAGCCAACACCACACTTGTCCTCACCTTGCATCACATTATTTAGGCCTACCCTCCCCCCCCTCACAGCCAACACCACTCTTGTCCTCACCTTGCATCACATTATTTAGGCCTACCCTGCCCCCCTCACAGCCAACACCACACTTGTCCTCACCTTGCATCACATTATTTAGGCCTACCCTCCCCCCCTCACAGCCAACACCACTCTTGTCCTCACCTTGCATCACATTATTTAGGCCTACCCTCCCCCCCTCACAGCCAACACCACACTTGTCCTCACCTTGCATCACATTATTTAGGCCTACCCTCCCCCCCTCACAGCCAACACCACACTTGTCCTCACCTTGTATCACCACACCAGCGCTGCAACACCAAAACTAGGCCTAAAACAGCCTACACTTGGTTCTTCTTGGTGTTGTTTAGGGCTGCAACGATTCAGTTGATCCTATGAGCCCACGTGAAGTCCTGTGAGGGTGTCACAGGCGTGTTAGGTGACCCGTCTTGTTCAAGGCAGCACTGGTGAGACGGATGACAAGTGTTCGATAGTGTTGTGAATGTTCCTGCAGCAGGGGCAGTGTGGGTGGGTGAGGGGACAGACGCAGGCGGTGCAGGTGATAGTGTTGTGAATGTTCCTGCAGCAGGGGCAGTGTGGGTGGGTGAGGGGACAGACGCAGGCGGTGCAGGTGATAGTGTTGTGAATGTTCCTGCAGCAGGGGCAGTGTGGGTGGGTGAGGGGACAGACGCAGGCGGTGCAGGTGATAGTGTTGTGAATGTTCCTGCAGCAGGGGCAGTGTGGGTGGGTGAGGGGACAGACGCAGGCGGTGCAGGTGATAGTGTTGTGAATGTTCCTGCAGCAGGGGCAGTGTGGGTGGGTGAGGGGACACACACATACTGATACACTTTGGTGAAAGGAAGTTTAAGTGTGATATTTGTGGTAAGTGTTTTCTTAGAAAGAGTGGTGTTGCCAGACACATCCAAACACACCTGTGAGGAGGGAGTAGCTGCAGGTGTTATGTATGTGTTAGTGGTAATTATACTCCTGTTATAATTATTTTTGTTGTATAGAATTGACTATTTTCCATTCAATGTTTCAGCAACTAAGAATAAAGTAATTTTATTAACTGTAAATGTCTTGCATTTCAAGCTGTAGTGTAGCATCCGGTGTGTGTGTGTGTGTGTGTGTGTGTGTGTATGTATGTATGTATGTGTGTGTGTCAGGCTGTCACTAGGTGATGACACAGTGTAGTGTAGCAGCCTGGTGTGTGTGTGTGTCAGGCTGTCACTAAGTGATGACACAGTGTAGTGTAGCAGCCTGGTGTGTGTGTGTGTGTGTGAGGCTGTCACTAGGTGATGACACAGTGTAGTCTAGCAGCCTGGTGTGTGTGTGTGTGTGTGTGTGTCAGGCTGTCATTAGGTGATGACACAGTGTAGTGTAGCAGCCTGGTGTGTGTGTGTGTGTCAGGCTGTCACTAAGTGATGACACAGTGTAGTGTAGCAGCCTGGTGTGTGTGTGTGTGTGTGTCAGGCTGTCACTAGGTGATGACACAGTGTAGTGTAGCAGCCTGGTGTGTGTGTGTGTGTCAGGCTGTCACTAGGTGATGACACAATGTAGTGGTACAGCCACCAAGGAGCGGAGGAAGGTCTGTCTGGGCGAAGGGGACGAGGAGTTGGTGATCCCTGGTGCTTGCATACCTGGTCAAGAGGATGAGGCGTTGCGGCGAGGTGTGGGTTGCCCTGCCTGCATGTTTATAGGTAGCACACAGGCCTCACACATCCCACCTGTGCTGAAGGGGCTGCAGGGGGCTGAGTTCCTGGTGTGGCGAGGCCTTAAGGGAGATGAGCCACTGGGCACGACTCTGTATCTTATCGTTGGTCAGGCATTGCATGGCAGTTAGACGATGCTCATGATCAGGATCTGGATGAGTCGTTTTGTGTGACTGAGAAGTGGTTTGTTAACACCTCACTCTTCTTATTGCTCCTAGTGGCTACCAAACCATCACCTTTGTTTAGTATTTGTAAAGGCCCGTACACACTATGACTTGTGCGCCGCCCTCTCACTCAGCTCACGAGTCCCATGCCCATAATATGAAGAGATTAGCGGTAAGTCTCGCGCTTGACCTGAGAGTCTGGCGGTGGGCATTCCATACTAGTGAGTCCAGCGCAAAGCCCGCCAGTTGCTTGCCATTCAAATACAGGAGAAGGATGCTACTCTCGCTCCATCCGAGCTGAACAGAACTTTGAATGGACGCACTGGAACACTCAACAGTTCATTGACCTTATAAAGGAGCATCCATGCCTGTGGCAAGTACGAAACACAAACTATAAAAACAAGACAGAAATGTCGTGCCGTCGTCCATGTTTCTGGGTCTTTGTCGACTTTTATTAGACACCAGTGTGGTGCCGGCGATTCTCCTTTAATAATTATTTACTTTAACTCCTTATCTCTTATTATTCCTGCTGCCACCACCCACGGTTTTTTTGTAAAGGGGCATGGGGGCCCTTTATAAGAATGTATTTTACTTTAAGTGAAATTATTCAATATCATCAAATCTCAACATTAGAGTATATATTTAACACCTTTGGTAGAGTAAGCTGAGTCCTCCTCAGGGCACGTGAGAACGTTGGACGTTTTTCATATCCTTATTTCAATAGTGTTGAGCACCTCCAAAGTACTTACCTTACCACTTTTGAGTCAGAGGTTATTTTAAAGAATTTGACCAGTTAAATTTTGATAACACATATATTTCATACTTTTCAATTTACCTCCTCCCACTATTATTAGGCCTGATTAATAGGTGAAAAAGTCACCCGAACTGAATAACACAGTACAAACTAGGTCCGATCACTTCCCTAGGTTCATACATATCACACACTTTATATCCCTCCTATCTCAGACCCCATAACTTTTCCCCCCTCCCCTCTTTGAACATATTTTCCCGGGCATAGTATTTGAAATTTGGATAATTACTAGGAGTGGTTAACCAACCGTCTCTTAGGATGTTGATCAAAGGATCTCACATCATACTTAATTGAACTTATTGAAAGCTGCCCACTATTAACATACGGTTTATTTTCTATGTTCCCACATGGGATGGCTACAGGCCCCGAAGGCTCTTCTATTCATTGTACTCACTGGTTACCATGGACACACGTGGTCACAGTTCCTGACAAAGGACAATATATTATGTTGGGCGTCATCCCCACTTTGGCTTTTAACTCTCACTGTGTTACATTGTGTGATAGTGTTCACCGTGTATTTGTGTTGTCGTGGAGACCGCTCATCTGTAACCAGACACCATGATGATACATGTTTCCTTCCTGACAACTGAGCGAGGAGAGAGAGTGACCATGAGGCCATATTTCACTACCTTATTTCACCTATACTGATAACTATTATTCCATTTTTTCTATATATTATTGACAACCTTCCCTTCAGAGTGATAATACTAATATTCTAGGGGAATTTTGATATTAGGGAACGTGAATACCTCACCTGTAACCAGACACCATGATGATACATGTTTCCTTCCTGACAACTGAGCGAGGAGAGAGAGAGAGGGTGCGTGGCTGTCTCGTACCAAAATGCGCGTCCTGCCTGACGAGTTGTCAACTAGTATTTACCTATCCCCCTTTTTATCTCTCTTACCTCTTTACAAAACAAATCCCTTAACTAAACACTACAGAGAGAATTTATGGTTAATGTGAGTAAAAAACATTTGGGAAGGCGTACAGTGTGGGTTGCGAAGAATGTTACAACCACATTACTAGCAGCTATAAATTGTGGCATTTTCCAATTTTTGGCGGGAGTCGTGTAACGCGCCAGATATGTATAAACAAAACAAAAGAAAGAAGAATCCTGAAAGGGGTTTATGTCGTGGCATCACAGAAAGGAGTGTAAGCCTTAATACACTAACAAAACAACTCGATCACGAGTACAATAAATTGTTTAATAACACCAGACATGATTATGAAGAAACTCCATACATCTCTCTCTCTCCCTCATCACACACACACACACACACACACACACACACACACACACACACACACACAGCCTCCACTCCCACATTCCTTTCACACGTACACCTTAATCTACATCTCTCTCTCTCTCTCACTCTCTCCTGTGACCTCAGCGGAAGCGGACGTTTTGTGCCGCTCTGCTGACCTACACAGAGGTCAAAGTTCTTTGGTCGCGCGCGAGTAATGTTCGACTCTTGTATGTCCCAGGCCACTGACAGTAACGGTGCCAGTGCCAGTGCATTCGCAATTTATAGCAATAACAATAACAATAACACGTCAGTGCATAGTGGTGATGCAAACGGTAGTAGTGTCAAGTCAGTGAAACGCTCAATATCTTGGGAAATGGATGACGCTCAGGAAGTGGACGACGGATTTACACTAGTCCAAAACGGGAGAAAAAAAAAAGAGTAGAAAAGGTGCCAACCCGGATACGAGTGTCAACCTGGCAGAATGGCAGCAGCCCAATCCTGCTCCACCACAAGAAACATACCGCCTGTTCTTCCTGAAGGGCGTGTCTCCGAGGGACAGGGCGATATGGCTGGCGGATGTGGCCCACAAGCACCGAAACTTGTCAGTGCAACCAAGGCTGACATCAAAATCCATCATTGCAGTGACGCGAGACTTGGACACAGTCAAGTTTCTAACGGAGATCGGCCATCCGTACAAAGGCACCATCATAAAGCTGATGGAAATTACCCAGGACAACAAGCAGACGAAGGTAGTCATACGCAACTACCCTTCATATATGACCCTGGACTACATCAAGGACCTCCCATCTGTAATATGGGTGGAGAGAGATATACGCCGAGATAACAAAGCACCCAGGAATCAAGTGTTTGCGCTATGGCAGGGAGAACTACAAACAACACTGCAGTTTCCGGGAATGAGGCCCTGTAAACTCGAGAGGAAAACCAACCTTTTGTGGAAACTGCCAAAAATGGGGACACAGAGCGTGGCAATGCGACGGAAAAGCAAAGTGCGGATTCTGTGCGGGGGATCACGATGCAAAGATGTGCAGGGAGAAGATAGACAGGGGGGAGGTTGTCACACCAAAGTGCCCAGACTGTTATCAGGAGCACAATGCTTGGAGTATCAGGTGCCCTTTACGACCAGAATCACACCTCCGTGCCACCATAGGTCAGATGATACACCAGCCTGCGCCTCCTCCCCCTGTCAGCGAATTTCCCCCTCTGTCCCAGGGGACGTCTCAGCTACCCTCACACCTGACCCCCCACCAGCCGGTACCCCAAAAGACCTCACCAAGCACCATCGGGCGTCCCTCACCACCAACCACCTCCCACCTCCCACCACCCCTGGACTCGCCCCAACCCTTCTCATCCACCACCACAAAGGGCACAGGCTGCTCCACAACATGGCGCCCGGAACCAACACCAAAACCCGCAATCTGTGCCTCAGATCCCCGCCCCCCATCCAGCTGCTACGAAGAAGCAACCAGTCAATCAGCCAACCGACACAGTCAGCGACGCAACAACACAAATACCGAGGGAGGTGGAGGCTTTACGTCAGGAAGTGAAAACACTAAGAGACGAACAGACAAGAATGCAGAAAGAGAGTCAGGACCAACAAAAAAGAATGGAGGAGAATCAGGAACTAAAAACCATGTGTGCAACTCAACAGGAAATCCTAACAACAATAATAACGGAGTTCGCTTCAGTAAAGGAACTTTTGATTCAAATTGTGGCGGACAAAAAAGCAAACAAACAAACATGCAGGGACAATGGAATGACGATGGAGACAGACACTGCCCCCCCACCCCATCACCTACAGGACAGCGGCCCCGACCTGACTCTCACAGCCACGGTGACGGACAACAAGATGATGACCGAGCAGCCTACTCCCCCCCCCCACACTGACCCACTTAGGCCAGCCAGCAGGGATAACTGTACAAGACCAGGCCGCCACTCTCCCGAAGCACGGATACGGCTTGGCTACCCATATGCCTGGCAACTGGGAATCACCACACCAGAGGAGAGGAGACGATGCCGTGTCTGTGACGAGGAGAATGGCCACACCTTGGAACACTACCTCAGAGACTGTCAAACAGTGAATGAAATACGCGTGCAGTGTGTAGTGCCCATATTAATACTTTATATACTCTAATTGTTCTAAGTAATGAGACATGCCTTTATTAGGCAATACATGTCTCTTTCACATGTATGATGTGTTCATATTGTGAATAAAAGTTATGAATCTGAATCTGAATCTCTCTCTCTCTCTCTCTCTCTCTCTCTCTCTCTCTCTCTCTCTCTCTCTCTGAAATCACTCTCTTTCGACATCCGTCGCTGCCAAAGGAGTGAGTGCACCTTCCTCATTGAAATACTGGGTGATTTCTTTTTTGATGTTCTTTGCTTCATTTTTCGTGTTCCTTCGTAGCCTTTGCAATGGCATTATTTGTGTGTCATCACGCCAGGAGCCTGTTATTGTTGCTATTCTTGCCGAATACTGAAGGTTTGTGTAAGATCCCCCGGCTGCCAGAAAGCGAAGTGTAGCCTCCAGACGAGCTCCTGGAGGAATGGTTTCACGAAAATGGGTATTATTTTTGCTTATGAGTGGTTCAATCTTTGTGAGCAAATTGTAGAATGAAGTTGCAGGCATTCTGATATAGTTCTTCAAATCGTCATGGCATTCTTTTTCCAGTTCTGAGAAAATTTGTGTGAAGCTTCCTCGTATCCTCCATCTGGAAATCCATTCCTTGCACTAAAGCTTCCTTTTCTTCTTCTTTTATAACTTTGTGCAAGCTGCCCCAACAATGCACCACAAAAGTGACTCTTGAAGAGATGCGTTGGCGGCAGCTGTGTCTATGAGTACGATATACTATGGCAGTTGAGGCAAGACTGGTGCCGTTGTACGGTTGTAGTAGTAAATTTGTACTCAGTAAGAAATGCATCCCCCGCGAGCTGTGGTACGATAAAAATTATAATAATGTTACGAACATGGATATTTGGCGGGGATATTTGGCGGGCTTCTTTAGGCGGGAATGGGAGAGACGCTTGGCGCCTCCCGCCAGTCTTGGAGGGAGGGCGGAGGAGACTAGATGGGTGAGCAAGGCAGTGGTGTTGGCGTCGGTAAAAACACTTATTTGGCTCTTTGCAGCCTCCACACTGGGGCCCAAGCACAGTGACACAATGGTGGGGCCCTTGCTACTCACCAGATCCCTGTGTTAAGGGAGAGGAGAGAGAGCAGAGCAGACAGTGGAGACAAAGGCCAGCGTGAGGAGGATGAGCACGGGACAGAGGGTTCTGTTGTGTTGAGGGCTGTGCTGCTGTCGTGACTGTGCTGTGCTGAGACAGTGCTCTGTGTTGAGCCTGTTGTCTTGGTGCTGTGACTGTACTGTGCTGTGCTGTTGTGTTGAGGCTGAGACGTGCTGTGCTGCTGTTGTGTTGAGGTTGTGCTGTGGCTGAGACTGTGTTGTGTTGTGTTCTGTGCCTCTGAGAGTGTGCCCTAAAGTGGGTCAATTGTGTAACCTTGCCAGTGCTTTGTTCAGTATAGGAAAGAAAATGTCAACA
This sequence comes from Metacarcinus magister, assembly GCA_029783475.1. Lineage (NCBI taxonomy): Eukaryota > Metazoa > Arthropoda > Malacostraca > Decapoda > Cancridae > Metacarcinus > Metacarcinus magister. Next base: position 328 of record JAPQNM010002417.1, on the reverse strand, counting down.
AGTGTTTCTTGTCACCACCTAGCCGCCAGTGTTTTGGGGTAACAATCGCTAAGCTACACTCGCCACAGTGGTTCCGAGCCCGGAAGAGTAAGTGAAAGGTGTCAGTAGTAAACAGTCATTAGGATCCCTTCCCGCTCCAGTCACTCAGTAAGGCCGTGCTCACGAGAGGAGACAGGAGTGAGAGTGGAGTGAAAGAGGGGGTTCGTTACAATAATCAATGAACATAGTCCTAGATTAAGTAGAAAAAATTAATATATATCAACAATAATAATGAACATAAATAATCAACAAATAGTATAAACTCATGGTCACTAAAACAATATACATC
>JAPQNM010002415.1:0-19530 GCA_029783475.1 Metacarcinus magister | reverse complement strand
GTGTATTTAGAATATCTCGAATCTGTATCGAAGGCTTCGAAATATCAAGTAACGAACCTTCGAGATACTATTGCGAGTCATTGTCGGGATTCTGGTTTTGGGCTATGGCCAGACTGGAGCTTGAATAAACCACAGTAAGACGTCCGCCTCTCTCTCTCACTCCTTAGCACAAGTTCTGAGACAGACATAACGTTGGCGACGAGATGGATTTCTCGTTCTCGGTCGTTCTGCTACACTGACTGCTGCAGTGGGACCTGCTGTTGTGCTATCGGGGTGTGAGAACGGCGTCGGCGACCTTTCTGTGTTACTGCGTGTCCGAGGCTCGCACCGCTTCTATGGAGTGCCTAACTTCAGCCTTATCTCCCGTAACCGTCGGGGACAGCACGCTGCTCGCTCGGATACTGGCTACGGAATTGACAATTTGTGTGTTGCTCAAGCTGTGAGTAGTGTCACGCTCGAAGTGGTGCACTGGTTCTGAAGCTCTGCTCTTGTCACTGTGCGGGTAAGATGTGTTTCGAGAGTGTGCTGAACTTTGACGAGTGAGGGTGATTCGTATGAACAGGTTGAAACTAACGTGGCGCGGCTGAATACGTCGCACGCGAAACGCTACGTGGAGTACGAGGTATTTGTGCATCAGACAAGCTACGCAGCAGCAACCAGACAGAAACGTTGGATAGTTTATAGACGACTCAGTTAGCTGGTAGAACGTGTGATCTTCCAGTGATAGTGAATCGTGATATTAAGTCCCAAGATAATTCAGAAGTTTCACCTCGCTAAAGGTTTGGTGACAAGGGTTTTGAGTGATCAGGACCTCTCAACTAGTGACTTGATGACTTTTGGCCGTCCGTTAGAGGCTACCCCACTGCTCGCACACGCATGGCACCAGATTTAGCAGTGAACGAGACAAGGTTGTCTGTGAACAGTGTCAGTCCCAAAGGTGGCCAACCAGAGTTACGATTTGGTCATCAAGCAAAGGAAGGTTCGATAGGGTTCGGCTTCGAGCTGGCTAAAGCTAAAAAATAAAGAAAATAAAGAATGCTAAAAAAAAAAACATATATTAGATAAAAATTAAACTTGAAAAAGGCTAAAAAAGGCTAAAGTATAGAGCTTATGTATAAATAAAAAAATATAAAAGAAATAACTAAAATAACAAAAATAAAGAATAATATAACTATATTACAAAAAGAAATAATTAATAAATATAATAAATAACGAATTAACATAAAAAAAAAGAACTAAATAAAATAAAAAGCTAGAAAAGAAAGCTGGCTTAATAAAAAACATAAGAAAAGCTAAGAAAAAAAGACCTAAAAAAAAAAAAAATAACAAAAAAATTAAATATATAGGCTAAAAAGCTACAAACCTAAATATAAATAGATAAATAGCTATAATATAAAAAGAAAGAGCTAGAAAAAGAAAAGAATTAAAACTAAAGAAACAAAAAATAAAATATAAAATTAACCTAAAAAAAAACAGACACTAAAAGCTAAAAAAAAACACAAAAAAAGACAAAGAAAATACAGAGGATAAAAAAATAAAATAAAAACTAGCTAAAACTATTAAGGAAACACTAAATATAAAAGAAAAAAATAAAGAATAACTCATAAAAAAGAAACAATATAGAATTAAAATGAATAAAAAAAAAAAATTCATTACTAAAAAAAAAAAAATAAGAAATACATACTAAAAAGAAGAAAGCCTAACTAATCTAAATATAAAGAAAAAGCAATAAATATATAAAAAAAAAATAAGAATCAATAAAAAAAAGTAAAAAAAAGAATATAAATAGCTAAAAAAGAAAATTAGAAGGCTAGAATAAGGTTCATAAAAGCCTATATAAGAACAAAAAAAACAATAATATAAGGAGATTAAAAATACAACATAGACACCTGCTAATACCCGGGGGCCCCGCGCTGTTATGGGTGTGATAGACTACACTTTGACAAGAGGGAGAAGGTTTGTAAGGCCTGGGGGCAACAGTGCTTCAAGTGTGGTAAACTAAACCATTTTGCCAACTGTTGTAAAGCCAGAGCACGAACAACTCGTACCTGGAGGGCAAATACAGCACCAGAGCAGCACCAAGGAGCAGTGACACCGTCGGAAAACGACCATCTCGAAGGTTCAGAGTCGTCTGGACTAAGGGAAACAGGTGAGGAGTTTCCTATGTATACTCTTGGATCAAGAGTTAAAAATGAACCCTACTTGTGTGTGCTTGAGTTAAATGGCATTCGTACACCCATGGAAATTGATACCGGGGCTGCTATAACTATAATCAGTGTGCAACAGTTAAGGAAACTCGAGCAAGGTACTAAGGAAATTTCTATCAGTAAGGAAGGTGTACCACAGCTACGCACCTACACCGGGGAGTTGCTTCAAACTTTGGGTCGAGTTTGGCTCGAAGTTAGGTGTGAAAATAAAACCTGTACCTTACCGGCTTTAGTTGCTCCTGGTGCTGGACCTTGCCTTCTAGGAAGGGACTGGCTACACCAGTTACATATCAATTGGGCAGAAGTGTGCAAGTTGCAGATTGATAACTATGAAAGTTTGTTCCCTGAGCTCTTCAGAACAGGATTAGGAAAATTGAAGAATTACGAGGCGAAGCTGTACGTGGACCAGGACGTCCAACCACAGTTCTTCAAAGCCAGAACCGTGCCTTATGCCCTGCGGGAGAAGGTGGAAGCTGAGATTGAACGACTGCTGAAGGAAGGGGTACTCAAGCCTGTGGAGTATGCGGATTGGGCAGCTCCCATCGTCCCAGTTTTGAAGCCAAGTGGAGAGGTAAGAATTTGTGGAGACTATAAACTGACTGTAAATATGGCATCAAAGGTAGATAAATATCCACTACCTAATATTGGGGATCTCTACTCTAAGTTGATTGGGGGACGTTATTATTCAAAATTAGATTTGAGTCATGCTTATCAGCAAGTATGTCTTGATGATGCATCACAAAAATTAACTACAATCAACACTAGCAAGGGGCTGTTTATGTTTACCAGACTTTGTTACGGAGTTGCTTCTTCACCAGGTATATTTCAAAGATTAATGGAACAAATTGTTCAGGGTATTCCAATGGTTACAGTTTACCTGGATGACATTCTAGTTTCTGGTCGGTCTTATGAAGAAGCTCATAAGAACCTGGTAACAGTTTTAGCAAAATTGCAAGAATCTGGTCTGCGTTTAAGAATAGAGAAGTGCTCCATTATGCAAGAGTCTTGTGTCTACTTGGGCCACAAACTGGATGCGTCAGGAATTCGTCCTACGGACGACAAAGTGGCAGCCATTCAAGGTGCACCGGTTCCCCGAGATGTTTCGGAGCTCTGTAGTTTCCTAGGTATGATAAACTATTATCACAGATTTTGTGGTAACTTGTCAACTGTCTTAGCCCCACTGAATAAACTATTACGTAAAGAAGAGAAGTGGATGTGGGGAGCTGAGCAAGAAAAGTCTTTTGTACACGCTAAACAATTATTGCAGTCTTCCCAACTCCTTGTGCACTATGATCCTCGCCTTCCCTTGGTTCTCAGCTGTGACGCGTCACCGTACGGGCTGGGAGCAGTGCTGTCTCATCGCATGGAGGACTCTGTAGAAAGGCCAGTTGCATATGCATCGCAGACTCTCTCTGCTGCAGAGAAGAAATATGCACAAATCGAGAAAGAAGGTTTGTCTGTGATGTTTGGATTACAAAAGTTTCACAAATACCTATATGGTAGAAAATTCACCATTCATACAGATCACAAACCACTAGTTGGGTTGTTAAGAGAAGGTGTTCTAATTTCTCCGATGGCCAGTGCTAGAGTTCAGAGGTGGGGACTTAAGTTGTCTAACTATGATTATTGTCTGAAGTACCGGCCTGGAAGCAAGTTACCTGATGCAGACTGTCTCAGCAGGCTTCCCATCCAAGCAGAGAGTGTCCTGGAGGAGGAGTCACAGGAGGTGATACTATCCATGACTACACTAGAAAATACTCCAGTTACCGCAGCGAGAGTTTCCTTGTGGACTTCGAGGGAGCCTACTTTGGCAGTTGCGCGTGATTATGTTTTGCAGGGTTGGCCTGAGGATGTTCAAGGTGACCTGTTACCCTACCACCATCGTCGGTCTGAACTTACGGTGCATCAAGGATGTGTGCTGTGGGGCTCCAGGGTGGTGATACCGGTGAGAGGAGGGACCTTGCTACTCGATGAACTACATGAGGGCCATCCCGGTATAGTCAGGATGAAATCCCTAGCTAGAAGCTATTTTTGATGGCCAGGATTAGATGCAGATATAGAGGCCAAAGTTAAGAGTTGTTATTTGTGCCAACAAAATAGGAAGAAGCCGCCGCAAGCCCCTTTACATCCGTGGGAGTGGCCTGGATGCCCATGGCACAGAGTACACATAGATTTTGCAGGGCCTGTGGAAGGTAAGATGATACTCATCCTGGTGGATGCTCACAGTAAATATATTGAAGCTCACGTAATGAATTCGAGCACAACTGCAGCAACATTAGTGAAGTTACAGCAGACTTTCGCCACACACGGAATTCCTGACATTATTGTGACTGATAATGGCACTGCTTTCACAAGCCAAGAATTTAGAACTTTCTGTGAGGTCAATGGAATCAAGCATACTTGTAGTAGTCCCTATCACCCATCCACCAATGGGTTGGCCGAACGAGCCGTACAGACCATAAAAGACGGGTTGAGGAAAGTCAGAGAGGGAGATATGGAAACAAGACTTTACAGAATTCTTGCCAGATATCGACTCTCACCGCAGACCACGACAGGGCAGAGTCCAGCCGAAATGTTACTGAACCGACGACCACGATCAAGACTCGACCTCCTGTGCCCAAGTACTGAAGAGAAGATAATAAAGCAGCAGGCTGATGCAGTTGAGAAGCGAGGTACTGCGGGTCACAGGGTACTCTATGAAGGGGATGCTATATGGGCTCTGAATTTTACAGGCAATCCTCGGTGGGTCGCAGGAGTGATACAGCAGCAGCTGGGTCCAGTGTCGTTCACAGTGGTACTCCAAGATGGAAGGACATGGAAGCGGCATGTGGATCACCTTAGACAGCGATGTCCGGACGTGAGCAGCCAACCGGAAGAGCCAGCAATGCTTCCAAGGGAGCCTTTATCATCCTGGCGGTCGCAGGTGCCACCCGCGGCACACCCCTGGTCGCAGGTGTCACCCGCAGCACACCCAAAGACGCAGGTGCCGCCCGCGGCACACCCACAGACACAGGTGCCACCCGTGACACACCCACAGACGCAGGTGCCACCCGCGGCACACCCACAGACACAGGTGCCACCCGTCACACACCCACAGACGCAGGTGCCACCCGCGGCACACCCACAGACGCAGGTGTCACCCGCGGCACACCCACAGATGCAGGTGTCACCCGCGGCACACCCACAGACGCAGGTGCCACCCGCGGCACACCCACAGACGCAGGTGCCACCCGCGGCACACCCACAGATGCAGGTGTCACCCGCGGCACACCCACAGATGCAGGTGTCACCCGCGGCACACCCACAGATGCAGGTGTCACCCGCGGCACACCCACAGACGCAGGTGCCACCCGCGGCACCCACAGACGCAGGTGCCACCCGCGGCACACCCACAGACGCAGGTGCCACCCGCGGCACACCCACAGACGCAGGTGTCACCCGCGGCACACCCACAGATGCAGGTGTCACCCGCAGCACACCCACAGACGCAGGTGTCACCCGCGGCACACACACAGACGTAGGTGCCACCCGCGGCCGGGCTCGTCACGCAATCACGAGCTCGTCGCATGGGTCTGCCTGGCCCCACACCAGCAGGACCAAGCGGACCTACATCGCCATCGGGAGGGAAGCTCGGTCTAAGAAGATCCATGAGAAGAAGGGCGGCGCCTATTAGATTAGGATATTAGTTGCCATGTCATTGTATTCAATGTTGTTAAACATTTGTTATGTATGGTTAATCAGTTGAAAGTTTCAGTTAGGTTTGTTTTTTGTTAGTCACTCTTCGACTATTTGTTACACAGCAAGTTTCTTGGTTTCAGTTTTGAATGGGTTACTCAGTTAAATATAATGTTTGTCTTTTGTTATGTTCATGTATGAATTTGTGAATTTAAGATGGGAGGAATGTTGTGTATTTAGAATATCTCGAATCTGTATCGAAGGCTTCGAAATATCAAGTAACGAACCTTCGAGATACTATTGCGAGTCATTGTCGGGATTCGGGTTTTGGGCTATGGCAGACTGGAGCTGGAATAAACCATAGTAAGACATCCGCCTCTCTCTCTCACTCCTTAGCACAAGTTCTGAGACAGACATAACAATACTGGTACCCTCTCCATCGCGGGGGATACGTTCCAGACCCTCCCGCGATAAGTGAAAATCCGCGAAATAGAAATACCCTATTTTAATATACCCTAGTCATGTTTTCTATAACTTTTATGGTACTTTAAAAAACATTTTAAGGTCTTTAAACACACTTTTAAAACAATAGAAACATATTTAAACACATAAAAGATACTGAGAGAGAGCAAGAGCAATGGATAACTCACAATTATTGTACAAACAGTATAAAAAACCCAACTACTATTTTTCTCAGCATTTCGGTAAATAGCATCTTCCAGACATCCTTACCTATTTCATCGTGTAGATCTTTTATCTTTCTGAGTATTTAGATAGTTGAACTAGGTAAGCAAATTAAGAAATAACGGTAATATTAAAATTTAATTGATAAGGGGGTCCAGCGGGTTAGGTTAGGTTAGGTTAGATTTATTTTTGGTTTGATCATTTTGCCGAGAAACGATTATCATATTCATTCAAAACACATCAAAATCTATCAGAATAATATAGTTTTGTCTTGAAAATAAGAGGATACTGTTTTCCAAAAACTTTCTTTTTCTCTCCCTCGTTGACTGATGACTGATGAGTTCACGCCGCCATCCACATTTTTCTAAAAAAATTTCATATCATACCCCTACAACATGTTACTGTATTGTTAAATAATTTTTCACATATATTTCAGGAAATAATATAACTATATGGGGATAAGAAATTGAGTTATTTGCTAAAAAATTGCTTTGTGAAGCTCCGTTGGTTAGGTCCCCCAGCTCCCAAGCCTGCATTACCAAAGGTTTCAATTTCGGATATTGATACAAACAAAGAACACAGCGAAAGATGACTGTGAAATCAGATTTGTTGATGATGGTGGAGATCACTGCTCATTGGTAACAATCACAACTATAGGAAGCAACTGTGAAATCAGCCCCTAGAACACAACAGCCAATCAGCGGCCGAGAAAACAATACCGATGCTCTGATTGGCTGAATCAGTACGTACGGCTATTCTATCATGACGTGCGAGATTTAAACTCATAAATAATGCTGCAGAATGCCGCGAAATGCTGAGAATATGAGCGATATCAAAATGAATAGGACTTTCAGAAAAACCACGAAATGCCGGGATACAACCGCGATATAACGGGGTATTAGTGTATATGCAGTATAACCTTGTAGTATAAATGCATGCAAGCAACTTACTTTACGAGCTGACATTCATAATAAATTTTGTATCATACGACGAGTAAAAATTCCCAGTACAAGCGAGCATCCTGCACATACATCCTACACATCATACAAGCCGGTGTAGCAGTTTAAAGTGAGACAATAACTATACCCTTTTTATACCCATACCTTTGTTGTTGTTTTTTACAGTGTATGGAACAAGGAAAATATACGTAACAGTATCCTTAATATGGAAAGGAGGGAGTTGAGTAGGGAGGGAAGAAGAGGAGGAAGAAAAGAGAGAGAGAGAGAGAGAGAGAGAGAGAGAGAGAGAGAGCCTATGAAAGATACGATAACACTAACATGAGTGATAATCTGAAAATGAATCCTCTACTAGGAGGTCATTCTGAGGTCATGTGGAGGGATAACTTTAAGGCCTGGGTCACAAGACAAGTTTTTGTAGAATAGGTCAATGATGTTTTATGCCCCTAAGGTCCACACGTACTCAACATGTACCTCAAGGAGAATGGTTATTCTACTTGTCCTCAATATATCTTGTTTATTTCTTGCATTCTCTTTCATTGTTTTAATTGTAATAAAACTTGTTTATTTCTTGCATTCTTTCATTATGTTTCTATTACTGTTATTTTATTTTTAACTGCATTTTTTATGTTTAATAAACCCTTAAAAATAGGCTTTTTGGGTGCTAAAATGGATTTATTATTTTTCCATTAATTTCATCATGAAAAATTACTTTGTAATACGAGTAAATTGCATTATGAGCTCAGTCTGGTTAATTTAGGTTTTGTTATATTATGTTAATTTTGAAGATATCAAGGTATTATTTTAAATCTTCACCAGAACGCTCTAGAGATTTAAGGTTTATATATTTGCATTACCTGTTGCATTCTGAGAAAGTTTTCTTGATTACATTTCTGTCACAAATTCTTAGTTTGTGAGATATTCAATGTTTTCTGTGACTTTCTCTTCGATAAGTAAAGTTTAGTTTGGTTTGAACAAGGTTCTGTTATTTGTCAATATAGATTAAGGTTTTGTTAATTTAGGTTAGGTTAGGTTAATTTAGAAGCTAGCAAATGTTCTCTATGACCAAAAGTAGGGAGTTGGACGAGGTGCAGACGCCATTTTATTTTGTAAACAGACGTCATTATGGTGAAGATGTAAAATTTTACCGCTATCAAATGTTTTCGATGACCAAAAATCGGGGTTTGGGCCAGGTGCAGACGCCATTTTTTTCGTAGCCACACGCCAGGTTTTGTGACCGTCAGTGCATTGCGCGTTCGTCAATAGATCATTGTTAGGTATGTTAGTGATTCTGGCACCTTGTTTATAGCGTAAATCATTGTGTTTCGTCTTCCCCCCCAAGAACCCAGCACTCCCACAAGTCCCCAAGCTTGTTTGGGTGATAAGGAAATCTTATTATATATACATTTGCAATGGAAATTAATGTCAAAATCATTCAAAATGTGTTATTTGTATCCAGGTGCATTCTGGTGAAGATGTCAAATTTTATCATTATAATATACATTTTTTAGAATTACTCACTCACACACCTCACCCACACCCACCCATACACTCACACGCCTCACCTACACCCACCCATACACACACCCACGCCCACACTCACACGCCGCACCCACACCCAACCATACACATGCCCACCCACACTCACACGCCTCACCCACACCCACCCATACACACGTCCACACTCACACGCCTCACCCACATCCACCAATACACACGCCCATCCACACTCACACGCCTCACCCACCCATACACACGCCCACGGCCACACTCACACTAGGGTGGATCGAAATTGGAGAAAAAAATATAATTATTATTATTCATCATGTAATAGTGTGGAAAATATGGGCTTAGCAAAGACATTATGATCAGAGATCCAAATTTCTGCAACAATACTCCATTCCATTGTAATCTGGCATGTTTTATACCTTTATTACTCATCTCCAGATACACAGCTCTCAGTTCATCTTAAATATGAACAAGATTATCTAAGGCTCACCACGAAGAGGTGGCTGTGTGTCGAGCTCCACCCATACCCATCTCAACCACCCATCCTTGACCATGACATATTCTGATTTCATTATGTTTTGCTTATGCTTTGAAGTTGGTTTTACTTTCAAAACGTGGTATCTTGGCACGTGATGCAAGTCTTGATCTTATATATCCATTTCACGCCTCATACCCACACACCTTCAATGAAGCATCACTGACTTTTTTAATTATCCTCTCCACTGCCTGAGTATGACAAGGGAATGCTTCAAATGTCATTCTACTCCTGTTTATAATGTGGTGTTCAATATCTTCCTCCGACATATTCCTTGTTAGTGGTGGTTCAGAGATATGACTTTGCTGCCAGTCAATCAGATCTGTGTAATAATTCGTAGTAATTCGTAGCAGTCCACTAAGTCAGAACGCGAGGTCACTTGATTCACAACATTACTGAATTGGTGCACCTCAATCATACTAATAAATTCTCTACTATAGCGGTCAGTATCATCATCCAACCACACATTAAAATCACCACAGATATAAGTCTGACCATTTACATTATTCAGGGTTTCAAGGTACTCACTAAATTCATTAAGAAATGACAAAAAACTTGTATTTGGGGTCTATATACAACAATAAAGGTTACCTTTTGATTACTATTGACCATGAAACTTACAACAATATGTTCAAAGGTATTAAATTTCTGAGATTCAAGCATCCTAATTTGAGAAAATTTGTTCACTATAACTATACCTACTCCACCCCCACGTTTATTCAACCTCAGTAAGTGTAAAAAAGTGTGAGTTGAAGACGTCATCTCACGCACTTTTGCCATATCACCGTCATGCAACCAAGTCTCAGCGACACAAAAAACATCAAATGACTTTTCTAAGATCAGTTCATGTATTTCAACAGTTTTATTACCTACTGATTGTATATTAATAAAGCCACACTGAAAACTACTGGCATTCCTAGTGGCCATGATCAGTCATGTCTCTGATTTTATGCAGTTCCTCTTCTAATGACTTACATTCCCTACTATTAACAGTATGATTAGTGTCAGGTTTTGAGTACCTCACACAATTTATACACTTCTTACAGTCTTCAGTACAGTCTTTGGTTTTGTGATCCCCAGCACACTTAGCACAGCTTGGGGTGTCACCATTTACCTTAAATCTGCAGTTTTTCTCTGTGTGTCCATACCGCTGACAATGAAAACAATTGAAAACATGATACCTGTCCCTCACATTGTATCTGGCCCATTTCAAACATACTATATTTCCATGATTTTGGATAATTTCCCTAATTTCTGGAGAACATTTAAGAATATAATGCACTGTGTTCCCAGCCGCTGGTTTGTCATGGACTAAGTTTATTTTATCAGATAAATTCTCTACATTCTGTAAGTTTGAAGATATTTAGTTTTCTTTTTCTTAGGGGAAGATGCATGCTTCTTCTCAAGCATTCGTTTGAAGTTGTTGGTTCTGGATACGCCTCATCATCATCTGTATTATCGGATATATTCTCACTTTTGGATGAAATGTCATGATCAATGTTGGTGGCGTTGTCTGTACAATTTGTAAGGGATAACAAGTCATGTTCTCTTTGCTTCCTTAGCATTGTTGCATTCTTTTCTTGGTTATTATTATGTCCACTCGATCAATGACCATTTTCCTCTCATTTGTCTGATCTAACAGGAAAATATGTTCTTCCTTTGGAACCTTTTTTTCTTTGGAACAAGCACAGTTTGATAGTAGTTTACATTTATATGCCGCAATGTCAAACAATTTGTTCTGTGCTTCTAATTTGAATACTTCAATTTTTGCCCTGTAAGCTTGAGAGCCATTTCTGTTTTTGTGGGGTTTCAATATGTTGCGATACTTTGCATGCTAACATTTAGGCATTTGTTCAATTCGTTGATTTGACACAGTTGGAATAGAAGTGCTTTTCCAAACCACTTTAAGCTTTTTTACAACCTTGTCTGCAATTTCTGAGCATGAGGGATCCTTATTTGTGCTGTTCTTCAGAGCATTTCTCACAAATATATAAAATCTCATCACTCTCTCATAAGTTGGTAATTCTCGATGCCATAAATGGGGCACACATCTGATGACCTCGTTATTTGTGTCTTAGCCATATTGTCTTGTAAGTCTGGAGCCAAAAATATGCTAATTTATGTTAAAACTTAGCATTAATAGGCAAACTACAGTAAAGACAACCACCCAGTACGAAGTAAGCCTCAGTACTGGGCATCATGAAAACCTGGAACAAAGCAGCATGGGTTAGCCTGATGCAACATGGTGCAATCACTACGTTTTCCTAAGGTTGTTTTCTATAGAAAACTATATTTTCAGCACTAATATATGAATTCTTCTGCCACAATTTCCAATTAATTTACTTTAGGCATCTAGTTATTATACATGGAGGAAAATGCCAGTTTTAATCAATTTTGCAATATGCTTAATGGCTTTGGGGCACCTGATAATATTGATTTATAAGTTTAAATTTTCTGCTGCATATTACTATCGTCGTCCCCAATATTTTCCACGCTATTACAATTTAAAATATCAAAGGTGGATATTTTGATCCACCCAAACTCACACGCCTCACCCACCAATACACACGCCCACAGATACACTCACACGCCTCACCCACCCATACACATGCCCACACTCACACGCCTCACCCACCCATACTCACACGCCTCACCCACCCATACACACGTCCACGGCCACACTCACACGCCTCACCCTCATCCACCCATACACACGCCCACCCACATCCACCCATACACACGCCCACCTATACTCACACCTTAACCTATACTCACACAGTCCTGACCCTCTTTACACGTGGATTTCAGCGGCGCCCACAACCACACCCACGCCCATACTCATACTCACAAAGTCCTGATCCTCCATGTACGTAGATTTCAGCGGCAGATTTCGCTTCAAAATGTATAGGCTGTGTAAGGCTGGAAATATTAGACATTTTGACGTTTTCCTGTTGTTTATCCTTGTCTGTGGCGGCCATGTTGGATAGTGACTACGAGCCCATCAATGTTTACTAAAGTTATTATTGTTATTTTTATTTTGTTTTAGATGTTTTATGTGTTCTATGTTGTTTTAATAATTTGTTGAGTAAAATTTTACATCTTCACCATAATTGCGTCTGTTTATGAAATAAAATGGCGTCTGCATCTCGTTCAACACCCTACTTTTGGTCATAGAGAACATTTAATAGCTTCTAAATTAACCTAACTTAATTTAACCTAAATTAACTAAACCTTAACCTACATTGACAAATAACAGAGAAGGTCTCACAGAAAACATTGAATATCACTACTACTACCAGCAATAGTACCTACTACTATAATACCACTACCACTACCCCTATTAGGTACTACTACTACCACTCTTGCTATCACTGCTACTACCAGCAATAGTAGCCTACTACTACCACTACTACTACCACTATTATTACTACTACTGCTCCTACTACTATTACTGCTACTATTACTACTACTATCACTACTATTACTACTACTACTACTACAACAACTACTACTAGTACTATTACTACTACCACTACCACTACCACTATTAGCTCTACTACTACTACTACTACCACTATAAATATCACTACTACTATTAGCAATACTACTACCACCATCCCTACTACTACTACTACTGCTCCTACTACTATTACTGCTACTATTACTACTATCACTACTATATTACTACTACTACTACTAATATTACTATTACTTCTAATACTACTACAACTTTTACTACTCCTATTACTAATACCACGTTTGCCCATATGTAACTTTTGTTTTCTCTTTCCTCTTTTACCCTCACGCCCACCATCTATCTCCCACGCAGTAAGAACCTTTATACTCTCTGTTCTGAATAGCGACCTGACAATACAAAGACCTATAGGAACACTACCTACGCAACGCCGCCAGTCAGATACCATCGTGGACGTGGAGGAGGAGGAGGAGGAGGTGGAGGTGGAGGTAGAGGGGGAGGAATGAGAGAGAGAGAGAGAGAGAGAGAGAGAGAGAGAGAGAGAGAGAGAGAGAGAGAGAGAGAGAGAGAGAGAGAGAGAGAGAGGAGAGAGAGAGAGAGAGAGAGAGAGAGAGAGAGGAGAGAGAGAGAGAGAGAGAGAGAGAGAGAGAGAGAGAGAGAGAGAGAGAGAGAGAGAGAGGAGAGAGAGAGAGAGAGAGAGAGAGAGAGAGAGAGAGAGAGAGAGAGAGAGAGAGAGAGAGAGAGAGAGAGAGAGAGAGAGAGAGAGAGAGAGAGAGAGAGAGAGAGAGAGAGAGAGAGAGAGAGAGAGAGAGAGAGAGAGAGAGAGAGAGAGAGAGAGAGAGAGAGAGAGAGAGAGAGAGAGAGAGAGAGAGAGAGAGAGGAGAGAGAGAGAGAGAGAGAAGAGAGAGAGAGAGAGAGAGAGAGAGAGAGAGAGAGAGAGAGAGAGAGAGAGGAGAGAGAGAGAGAGAGAGAGAGAGAGAGAGAGAGAGAGAGAGAGAGAGAGAGAGAGAGAGAGAGAGAGGAGAGAGAGAGAGAGAGAGAGAGAGAGAGAGAGAGAGAGAGAGAGAGAGAGAGGAGAGAGAGAGAGAGAGAGAGAGAGAGAGAGAGAGAGAGAGAGAGAGAGAGAGAGAGAGAGAGAGAGAGAGAGAGAGAGAGAGAGGAGAGAGAGAGAGAGAGAGAGAGAGAGGAGAGAGAGAGAGAGAGAGAGAGAGAGAGAGAGAGAGAGAGAGAGGAGAGAGAGAGAGAGAGAGAGAGAGAGAGAGAGAGAGAGAGAGAGAGAGAGAGAGAGAGAGAGAGAGAGAGAGAGAGAGGAGAGAGAGAGAGAGAGAGAGAGAGAGAGAAGAGAGAGAGAGAGAGAGAGAGAGAGAGAGAGAGAGAGAGAGAGAGAGAGAGAGAGAGAGAGAGAGAGAGAGAGAGAGAGAGAGAGAGAGAGAGAGAGAGAGAGAGAGAGAGAGGAGAGAGAGAGAGAGAGAGAGAGAGAAGAGAGAGAGAGAGAGAGAGAGAGAGAGAGAGAGAGAGAGAGAGAGAGAGAGAGAGAGAGAGAGAGAGAGAGAGAGAGAGAGAGAGAGAGAGTCCTTATGAATGAGTTTAATCAATGATATATGATAATCTTAAGGTTTCCTTTTTTGCAGGTGTGTACGTTCGTTTGTACCTGTAATTAATTGATAAACAAGAGGAGGACAAGAATCAAGAAAGTCAGAGAAGTGGTAGGTACAAAATAGTAAATAGTAATAGTAATAGTAAAATAGTAATAATAAAATTAATAATAATGTTTTTTGTTCATGTTTTTTTTATCAGTAAAAGGAAGTTAAATAAGATGCAACAGAAGAAGAAACTAAATGACCTTACGTACACAATTATGTTTATAAGGTATTCATAATGTGTGTTCAATATGCTTAATAACTCCATTGATAATCGTGTAGACACTTAATACTTAATTATATAACAATATTATCCACTTTTTATTATGCTCAAACGTTCTATATCACAATCCAGTTTAACTTTATTTCGCACTTATATAAAGACGCTTTCCGTTACTCATTCTTTTTATACAATTTTTACAGAAAATAAACAGGAATGTAAGGAAAATGAGATTAATGATGGTAAGATGACTTATTAACTTATATTCTTAACCATTTTTTTTATTATTTATTCACGTGTAAAAGTCTTTCGTTTCCGTAAGAGTTCGTTTGGGTATGAAGTGGACGGTGGCTGAGTGGTTGTGGTTGTGTTTGGTCAAGGTTCGAATCCCATCTCGGCATTTTTTTCAGGCTGTGAGTGGTTGTGAATTAGTTATGTTGCTATTAGCCTGTTGGCATTGTGTCGAGGAAAAAATAAGCGAAAAAATAGAAAAAGATTAAAATATATTTATCATCTATTCCTCTCACTTATCATAATCATTCTCACTCTCTCTCTCTCTCATCCTCTCTCCTTCCTCATCTCTCTCTCCCTCTCTCATCTCTCTCTCACTCCTCTCTCTCCTCTCACTCGCTCTCTCTCTCTCTCTCTCTCTCTCTCTCTTCTCTCCTCCTCCTCCCTCTCTCTCTCTCGTCTCTCTCTCTCTCCGATCTCGCTCTCCTCTCTCTCTCTCATCCTCTCTCTCTCTCCTCCCCTCTCTCTCTCTCTCTCTCTCTCTCCTCTCTCTCCGCTCTCTCTCTCCTCTCTCCATCTCTCTCTCTCTCCGTCTCTCTCTCTCTCTCTCTCTCTCTCTCTCTCTCTCTCTCTTCTCTCTCTCTCTCTCTCTCCTCTCTCCTCTCTCTCCTCCTCGTCTCCCTCTCTCTCTCCTCCTCTCTCTTCGTCTCTCTCTCTCTCTCTCTCTCTCTCTCTCTCTCCTCTTCCTCTCATCCTCTCCTTCTTCTCCCCTCTCTCACGTCTCTCTCTCTTTCTCTCCTCATCCTGTCCATCCTCTCATCTTCTCTATCTCTCCTCCTCATCGCTCCCTCCTCCCCTCTCTCTCCTCTCTCGCGCATCCTCCTGGTCTCGTCGCTCTCTTCGTCTCTCCTCTCTCTTTCTCTGCTTCTCCATATTCTCGATCCCTGCGTTCCTCTTTCGTCTCATCCTCCCCTCTCACTCTCTTCTCCTCTCTCTTCTGCTCTCTCTCAATCTCACAACGCGCCTTCATATTCCTCTTGGGTCGTCATCTCATAAGTCTCCAATCTCCAGGTCACTCCTCTATCTCTCTCTGTCTTCCTCTCCGCGTCTCCATCAGTCTCTCTCGTCTTCCATCTCCTTCTCCTCCCCTCTTTCCTCTTCAATCCTTCTCCTCAATCGTGCGTAGTCCCTCATACTCATCAATCCTATCTTCGCTCGGCTCTCTGCTCATACTCCTCCCCTCCTCCTCCCCTGCGCCTCGCCCTTCCGTGTTCCCATGATCTTCTTCCCTCTTCTCGTCCATGCTCATCATCTTCTCTGCCCCGTTCGATCCTCTCTCTACTTCCACAACTCTCCCTCCTTTTCTCTCCGCTCCATCTCTCGTCTCCTCACATCGGTCTGCATCCTCCGTCCTCTCGGACACTCCCGCGGGGGGTCGGGTTCACACACGCTCCTCTCCCACCAAAATCGGATCCTCAGGCGATTGCGTCGGGGGGGGAACCGATCGACAGGACTCTCTTCAGTGCGGGGTGCAGGGGTCGGGGGGGTCGAGGCGGGTAGGGGGGATACAGATCTAAGGTTCGGGGAAGCTCGCACAATAGGGCGGGGTTGGGGGGAACGATGGTCTGGGGGTAACGGTGACAGTGGACGTCGCCGGGGGTACTCGTCTGGCTCTCATCTCTCGGGGCTGGCCCGGTCTCTCGTCCTTCAGGCGCTCCCTAATATCGGGGGGTCGATTTCCTCAAGCGCTCAAAGCTGCTCTAAGCTGGACCCGCTACGGTGCCGTTAACCGCTGTCCCACTTATTGCGAACCCGTTCGTTCCCTGTAGCCGTTTACTATAGCACAAGCGGACAACTTTTCGTTTCTGCGTACGTCTTCCCGGTCGACCCCGTCGGACCACTCCATATTTCTTCATGGTCCTCATCTCTCTCGTCTCAGGCTATCTGGTCCTCTCTCTTTCGCGCGGCGGCACTCGTCACATGTTTCGTTCGTCTGGTAGTGGTCGGAGCTCTAAAATAAAAAGTTGGGGTCAAACGGTCGAGCAGGTCTGTGGGTGACGGCTCGAAAAGTAGTCAGGATTTTTACGAAGTCTAAGGCCTGTGCCCTCTGATTACGGACTGCGCTTCTCTCTGCATCATCCCCTCTCAGATGGTGCAGCTCTTCTCGTTGACCGTGGGCCATATCCGTGTCTTCGTCTGTCGATCATACCCTCTTCCTCAAGTCTGTGCCCCACACTTCTCTCCGAATTCCAACTCAAATCCATTTCTTCACATACGGTTCTTTCCTAATATCACACTTCTCCGACTCTCCTCTCCTCTGGTCACCTTCACCAATTCTCCTATCCTCACGGTTCTACAGTGACTGGTCGGGCATTTCACCTGAGAGCCTCTCGCTCTGGCACTGAGGGAAGACGCTTCAAGGAAATCGGGGGAGGGCGGGCTATGCCCTTCCCTCCTCCTCGGTGCCGGGGGAGGGGTCGGAGCGCGGTTCCTCTACATCCTCCGTCTCCTCATGTCGGTCGGGCATGCATCTCCCTCCTCCTCTCTCCGACCCCAGCACTCCCCGGCGGGCGGGGGACCTCCCTCTCGTCTGTGCCGGTCTTTCCTACCGCGGGGGTCGCGTCTCTCTCACTCTCGGTCTCCGCTTCTCTGTGCTCTCGCACATGGCAACTATCTCCTCGCTGTTCAATCCCTCTCTCACCTGGCTCGGTCCCTCTCGTTCAATCTGAACTACCTATCATCCTCTCATGGTCCGTCCGTTCACTCCGTCTCTCCGAGGATCTCTTCGCTCTCCCCCGTCCCAACGCCCCATCACCGTCTTCAATCCCTCGTCCTCCATCATCAACTAAATCTCCCTCATCGTCTCATAACCCTCCTCTCCCCCTCGCTCCTCTCCTGCCTCTTCAATCTCTCTCTCGGCTCCCTCTCAACCTCATCGTCTTCTCTCTCGAAAACAGCTCGTCCTTCCACGACTTCTCATATCAATCTTTCACAGGACCCGTGCTATCTCCAGTCTCTCTCCCCGTACTTCCTCTCGACCTTTTCGCTCAGTCTCGTGGATTCTGTTCGGTCAACTCCTCTCCCCTCCGAGTTCCTGCTCCTAACCATTCTGACTCGACTCGGTAAGGCACCCCCCCCCCCCCAAGGATTCTCCGTCCAAGTCATCGTCCGTCACTAAGTCCCCGTGCCGCTCGTCTTCACAATTCGGGTCAGGGTTCTTGCAGTCGGTCGATCTCTCTGTCCCTTCATCACCGGTGGCCACAGGGGGGGGTCCACGGTGAAGTCTCTCCATTTGGGGGACCGGGGGTCTCTCCTCATGGGCCGACCGATGGGGCGGGATTGCCACGTCTGTGGAGGGTCAAATCGGCTCCGATCTCGCACTCTTTCCCTCAAAGGCGTGAAACCTCGAATCACGCAAGAGGTCTCTCTACCTGTGCTGTATTCCGGGGGACTGGGTTCCCGGGGGGCTCTTGGTTAAAAGATACTCTCAGTCTCGTCCGTTCAATCGATAGTCGGGGGTCGGGTTGTAACGAGTCGTCAGTATGCTCGCTCTCATATGACAATGTCAAAAGAAATTTACTCTGGGCGACAGGCTAAGTCCGGTCAGCCGTGGTCAGGAGGAGCGTTCGCGGTCCCTCGATCGTGTGATCGTCAAGGGGGTTCCCAGTTGTCCGGGGCGGGGGGGTGGGTGGCGGGGCTCCATATGCTCCGCATTCCATAATGCGTGAGGTCGCTCTTCGCCTACGCTCTTGATTTCGCATTGGGGGTCCTCGAGGACCCGGGGTCGTAAGATCCGCTCATAACTCTATAAAATCAACAAAGAGAACATTCCAGGCAAATGAAAACAGACTAGAATTGGGAGTTTCGGTCTTACATCGTCGCGAAATAGTAAAGCACATTCAGAGCGCTCTCTTACTTCTGTGCATACACAACCATACTACATCTTTTTCTGCGTTTGGCTCGAATCTCCTCGTGTCTGCTTGTTCGGGGGGTCTCCATCCTCACTCTCCGTCGGCTTTCCTCGTGGTCGGTACGCTGCGCTATCTCGCATCGCGTATAGTCCTGTATCAACGACACCCCTGTGGGGGTCTAGCCCTCTCAAGGTGTTCGATCTCTTGTCTGTCCGATCGGTCTACATTGGCTCATGGTCTCCGGGTCAAAAACTTCATGTGGTGTTTTCGCCTATCTTCTTGTCTATCTTCAAAGATACTCCGAGGCTCCCTGAGCCACGTCCTCACCAGGTCACCTCTCACCTCGTCTGACTAAACCTAATCTTGTCTGCAAAAACAAAGTTCGCCTCGGGTTCTCTTCCTCACTCGCAGGGGGAAACGCGTCGTGCAGCCTTAGCTGCGTCGATTGCCACAAGGTAAAGCCGCGCAACTCGCTGTTAGTCTGCTG
>JAPQNM010002414.1:27500-30000 GCA_029783475.1 Metacarcinus magister | reverse complement strand
TTGCCTTCACTTCCTTGCATGCCACTCACAATATTGGCAGCAAAAAGCAATCCTATCTTTGACTTGGTGATTAGTTAGACGAAGTTTGCGGTGAGGCGAGGCGGGGCGGAGCGGGGGCATTGCGAGGCGCGGAGTGATACTGATACTCTGCACTCTTACCCTGGAGACATCATTCCAGTACTTGTGATATATTTCTTATTATTTGTGGTGGTGCAATAGGTGTGTGTGTTGCCTTGCCTTGCCTTGCCTTGCCTCGCCTTGCCGCGGGATAATGTTTAGAGTTGGTTTAACAGATCGTTGTCATGTTAAGGCACTACTTCCTTGGCGCCGCGACGCTATCTCTACATCACTTGATACACGTTTGATCAAGAAAGCAATCTTATGAACGGGTTGGAAGGTGCACCATAAGCAGCTTGTTATAATAAAAATAAGAAAATAGAGAACATGGAGTACATGGATGGCGAAAGTAACAGAGGACTAATAAAAATATAATAGGTCACTAAGTTGAGATGTAAGTGCAGATTTGAATGAGACAAGATCTTCTAAGTAGACCACTGAGGCTGGCAATGAATTCCAGTTAGTTCCCCTGACCATGGTGACCCAAAGCACACCACACCACACCACACCATAACACTGTCACTGTCACCAAGTGTTGACTCTTCACTATGTAGCGTAATAGTGAAGCTCCACTCCAGCTACTCACTATCACTGTCACCAAGTGTGTGTGTATGTGTGTGTGTGTGTGTGTGCGTTGGTACACTACACTACACATTACCACCTCTGTTCACCCACACACACACCATTGCTTCACTCCATAACACTTGCCTTCACTTCCTTGCATTCCACTCACAATATTGGAAGCAAAAAGCAATCCTATCTTTGACTTGGTGATTAGTTAGACGAAGTTTGCGGTGAGGCGAGGCGGGGCGGAGCGGGTGCATTGCGAGGCGCGGAGTGATACTGATACTCTGCACTCTTACCCTGGAGACATCATTCCAGTACTTGTGATATATTTCTTATTATTTGTGGTGGTGCAATAGGTGTGTGTGTTGCCTTGCCTTGCCTTGCCTTGCCTTGCCGCGGGATAATGTTTAGAGTTGGTTTAACAGATCGTTGTCATGTTAAGGCACTACTTCCTTGGCACTGCTCTACACAAGCTAATCTATCCTCAACCCTACAATCCCCCGAACACTAATTGAACCAGAAGATAAATGCTTGTTCGGTCCTGAAGGGTCAATAAAATTACGCTTGTTACAATAGCACCACGGACTGTATGGGAGCAGTTATAGCTACGATTATACATTTATATATAAAGAGTGTGTGTGTGTGTGTGTGTGTGTGTGAGAATTCCCCCCCAACACACTCTAATATGCCTCTCCCTTCCCTCCTTCCCCCCACAGCGCCTGGCCCAAGGTTTTATAAGCATGCTTGACACCTCCCCAACTACGAGGCAGTACGCAACGATGCTTAAACAGGTAATTACAGATACGGGGCGGTAGTTAGTGGAGATAATTGATGAAGGAGTGTAATTTAAGTAATGATGATGATGTTGTTGATGATAATGATGGTGTTTAAACAGGTGATTACAGATAAGTGGGGTAGTTAGTGGAGATAATTGATGAAGGAGTGTAATTTGAGATAAAAAAATGTATGTAATAATGATAATTTGAGATAGAAAAAATATATGTGATAATAATGATGATAATTATGATGTTTAAGTAGGTGATTAGAGCTGTGTGGAGCCATTAATGAAGATATTGATATAGAAAAGTGTAATTTGAGATAAAAAAACAAATAATAATGATAATAATAATAATAATGATGGTGTTTGAACAGGTGTTGCCCATGGTGATGCAGATGTCAGGTGCTGACGACCCAGCGTCAGCCGTCACTACCTTTGTCAAGCACACTCTGGGCTCTTACTTGACTGAGGTGTGTGTGTGTGTGTGTGTGTGTGTGTGTGTGTGTGTGTGTGTGTGTGTGTGTGTGTGTGTAAAATGATAGATAGAAGGAAGGAAGAAAGTCTCCATATAGAAAGAAATTAAGGAACATATGAATTGAATATTTTCCCAAACCTTGCCAATATTTTTCCACGCCCATTAATATTTTCTCACGCCCACAGATTCAGTCGCCGCCCAAAATCACGAACAATATAGAAAAAATTGACAGCAAACCAACTCAAAAGTGGCCATCTACCTCCTCCTCTTCCTCCTCTTACCCTCCCTCCTCCTCCTCCTCCTCCCCCTCTATGTCTAATATTCTGTTAGGTGCAATGAAGTACTACATGACAAACTACCTTTCATCTCTACCAGGTAAGTGTGTGTGTGTGTGTGTGTGTGTGTGTGTGTGTGTGTGTGTGTGTGTGTGTGTGTGTGTGAAAAATAATGATAATGATAATGTGTGTGTACGTGTCAAAAATAATAATAATAATAATCACCCACCAGGTAACGGAGCACCACCTACACCACGCCCACAACCCACCCAAACCCACCAACGCCCA
>JAPQNM010002414.1:17500-20000 GCA_029783475.1 Metacarcinus magister | reverse complement strand
GCATTAAACAGCAAAAAAATAGCAAAAAATAGCACAACACAGCATTGCAAGCATAAATAAAGTTCTTAGCAACATAACACAGCATTAAACACGTGCATTACAGCATAACATAGCATAACATAGCATAAAACAAGCATACACAGCATTACACAGCATTACACAGCATAAAATAAGCATAAAACCAGCATAACACAGCATAAAATAGAATAAAATCATCAGACATAGAATAAAAATAAATAATAATAATAATAATAATAATGATGATAATAATAATAATGAAACATGCATTATTTAACCTTTCAAAAGCAGTTAGCAAGCAATTATTATCCTTACACACATCTATAATAATAATAATAATAATAATAATAATGATAATAATGATAATAATGATACAATGAGCAATAAGGAAATAAATATCAAACTCAAATCTATAATATAAAAATTCTTTACTAATATATTATCATTATTATTATTATTATTTTTAAGTATTTTTTGCTCATTGTATAAATATATCATTCTAAAAACACTAAATTATACTAATAAACTACAAAAATATCTACAAATTCTTAATAATAAATGTATATCCATTCTTTTTCATTGTCAAAATAATAATAATAATAATAATAATAATAATAATAATAATAAAAATTGACTTTAAAATTTTGGTTCAAACTCAAATTACTTTACTTTTCATTCAATAAGTTTCAAAAAAAGTTGTATAGAGTTATTAATATTACCTTAACAATGTCTATATTAACCCTTGTATCCTTCTAACTAAGTCCTTCTCTCCTTCTCTCCCTCCCTCTCCTTCCCTCCCATTCTCTCCCTTTCTCTCCTTCTCTCCTTATGCAATCTCTCTCTCCTTCCATCTTTCAAACTAATTTCATCTCTTTCTATCTCTCTCTCCTATCCTTCCCCTCCTTGCCTTCCTCCCCCTTTATCTCTCTCTCCCTTCTCTCCTTAACCCCCTACTCCCTCTCCCTCACTTCCCCATTCTCTCCAACTTTCCTCCATTCCCTCCCCAACACTCTCTAAACACCCCCAAACACTTAGAATTCCTCCCCAAATACCATAATTTTTCCCTAATTTTCCCTAAACACCCCAAATATTCCTTCTCTGCCTCATTCCTCTCTATACATTCTTTATCATCTCTCCGTCTCTCTCTCCCCTCAAAACACACCTTTCTCTCCCTTTCTCCCTCAAACACACCTTTCTCTCTATCTCTCTCCCTCAAACACACCTTTCTCTCCCTCTCTACCTCAAACACACCTTTCTCTCCCTCTCTCTCTCCTAAAACACCCTCAAACACACCTACTCCTCCCTTAACTAACCCCCAAAACACACCTTTCTCTCCCTCTCTCTCTCCCCTCAAACACACCTTTCGCTCTCTCTCTACCCCTCAAAACACATCTTTCGCTCTCTCTCTCCCCCAAACACACCTTTTTCTACCTCTCTCTCCTCTCTATACCCCTCAAAACACACCTTTCTCTCCCTCTCCCTCCCTCTCTCTCTCTCCCCGGACAAACACCTCAATACCCACCATAGCAAAGGTAGCCGGTCCATCCACATCACCGTGCTCTCCTTCCATAGCCGCTTGGTGTTCAAACTCCCACTGTCTCCTCTGTTTCTTCTGCTGCTCTCGGTGAATGTCCGAGCGAGAGGCATAGTTGACCAGAGCGAACTCCAGCAACGCCCCGAACACGAAGGTCAAGCACACGCCCGTCCATACGTCTATAGCCTGGAATGTTGTTGTTAGAGTTGGTAGTGGTAGTGGTGTTGGTAGTGAGGTTGATGGTAATTGTGGTGAGGTAATGTGATAATGGTTAATGTTAATGGTAATGATAATAAATTGAGTGTGTTTGGGTGTGTTTGGAGAGAAATAAGAGTGTGTTTGGGTGTGTTTGGAGAGAAGTAAGAGTGTGTTTGGGTGTGTTTAGGGTGTGTTTGGGTGTGTTTGGGTGTGTTTAGAAGGAATAAAAGTGTGTTTGGGTGTGTTTGGGTGTGTTTAGAGAAGAATTAGAGTGTGTTAGGGTGTGTTTGGGTGTGTTTGGGTGTGTTTAGAAGGAGGAAGTGATGTAGGAAGGAAAGGAGCAAGGATGGAAGGAAGGAAGGGAAGGAAGGAAGGAAAATAGAGGAGGAAAATGAAGGAAGGAAGGAGGGAAGGAGGGAAGGAAGGAAGGAAAATAGAGGAGGAAAATGAAGGAAGGGAAGAAGGAAGGATTGGAGGAAGGAAGGGAAGGAAGGAAGGAAGGAAGGAAGATACAAGAGACATTAGAGAGAGAGAAGGAAGAAGAGGAAAATGAAAGGCAGCAAGATTTTTAAGAAGAAAATAAATATATATATCACAAAAATTATATCACAACTACTACTACTACAACTACAACAACACACCTGCAACAGCCCACCTTCGTATATGACACAGGCGGTAGAGACTGGTTAATCCCAGAGGTCTGAGTAGCCATCGTCAACAAGGTCGTAACCCCAAGACTAACACGAGCTG
>JAPQNM010002410.1:5000-7500 GCA_029783475.1 Metacarcinus magister | reverse complement strand
TAGAAGAGGAAGTGGGGACGGAAAAGAGGTAGGGATGGAAAAGTGAGTTGTGAGGGGGGAAGGGTTAAAGATGGAAGGGGGAGTGGGAAAGGGAGGAAGAGGTAGGGATGGAAGGAAGAGTGAGGAAGGGGATGGGGTAATCATGCAGGTGGGAGTGGGAAGGGAAGAAAGTGTAGGGATGGAAGAGGAAATGGGGAATGGGGAAGGAATTAGGTTGGAAGTGGGAATAGGGAGGTGGATGGCGTAAGGATGGGAAGGGGAGTGAGGAGGGAGGAAGGGATATGAATTGCAAGGGATGGAAGGAAGAGTGGGGTGAGGGGAAGGGGTATGTATAGTAAGAGAAGTTAGGAGGAGGGAAGGGGTAGAAATTGGCGAGGGAGTGGGGAGGGAAGAAGGGGTATAGATGGAAAGTGGAGTGGGGAAGGAAAGGAAAAATGGGGAAGAGATAGATGGAGGAGTAGGGAAGAGATAGTTAGGTGGGGAAGGGATAGATGGGAGAGTGGGGACGGATGGAAAAAGGAGTGGGTAGGAAAAGTGGGGTAGAAATGGAAGGGCAGGAGTGGGGAGGTGAAGGGAAAGTGTGGAAAGGATAGATGTGGGAGTTTGGAAGGGGGATAGAAGCAAAATTGGGAATAATGGAAGGGGGAGTGGGAAGGGGGAAAGTGGTAATTACAGAAGGGAGAGTTGGGAGGGGGAAGGGAAGTTTGGAGAAGGGAAGGGGTAAGGATGGAAGGGATAGATGGGGGATTGGATTGGGGGAGGGAAGTGGGGAAAGGATAGATGGATTAATAGGGAAAGGGAAGGGTTTAGGGATAGAAAGGGGACAGGGGAGGAAGGATTGGGTAGGGATGGAAGGAAGAGTGATGATGGGGGAAGGGGGTAAGAATTGAAAGGGGAGTTTGGAGGAGAAAGGGTTAAAGGATGGAAGAGGAGATGGATAGGTTTAAAGGGGTTAAGGATGGCAGGGCTGATTGTGAGGGGAGAAGGGTTAGGGATGGAAGGTAAGACGGGAGGTGTAAATGGTAGGACAGAAGTAGGAATGGGTATTGGAAAGGGGTAGGGTTTTGAAGGGGGAGTGAGGAGAGGTGAAAGGGAGTGAATGGAAGCGGGAGTTGGGTGGGGGAAGGGGCAGGGATGGGAAGAGAAGGGAGAGTAGGGAATGGGAAGGTGAAAGAATGAGATTGGGGATGGGGGAATAGTTAAGGATGGAATAGGGAGTTGGGAGGGTTCAAGGGGAAGTTGGGGGATGGGGAAAGGTAGGGATGGAAAGAAGAGTAGCTACGGGGAAAGGGGTAATATGGAAGGGGGATTGGGGATGGGGGCGGAAGGCTTCTGGCTGGAATGAAGAAGGGTAGGGGGAACAAGGGTACGACTGGCCGGTTGGCGTCGGGTGCGGTGACGTTGTCGTTCTTGCCGGGCCCTGGGGCCGGGCAACACGTGGTTGGCACGGTTAGGGCTGCCGGCCGACAGTGCACGCGGCCGCGGGGGACCCGGGTCTGCGTTTGGCCGGGGGCGTTTGGAGGGCCCGAGGCTCCTGCTGGCAACCGCTGCTTATGGGCGGGCGTAAGGGGGTCGGGTACCCTTGACGGTGGTCATGGGTCGGGGGGGACGGAAACGAGTGATGACTGGGACAGAGGGGGAATGGTGCGAAGGCCTAACGTTGGAACGGTGGAGTTTTGCGCCGGCGCCGGCACCGGGGCACGGGGCCCGTCGGGGGGAATCGAATGGTTCGTGGGGAGGGGGGCCACACGGTTGGTCGAGCACCGGAACAGGCCGTGGGGCCGGGCCCGCGGTTCGGCTGCCGGGCGCACTGCGGCTGGGGCCGGGTTACGGGCTGCCGGCCCGCGCCTGCGGAGCAACCGGGGACAACGGGTCACATTTATCTTTTCTTTGCACGTAGCAGAAGTTAGGGCCTGGTGGTCACAGGGATTTAGGAGGTTGGGAAAGGATGAGTGATGAAGGCAGCGTAGGGACGCCGGGTGACGGGTAAAAATACAGTGAAGAGGGAGTGGTGCGAATTGAAGGATTCGGGATGGGACGGCCTCGTAAGGAGGGGGCACCAACGGGGTAAGGAATGGGCGGGTACTGCTTGGGAGGGTTGAGGCTGGAGGTCTAGGGATTGAGCCTGAGAGTGGGGACACGGGCACCAGGCGGTACCGGCTCTCACGGGGGAGCGTGGGGCATATGGGCCCACGGTTCGGGGCTGGCCGCAGGCGGCCTTGGCCAGGTGGTGTCCATATGGGCAGGAGTGGGGGCGATCGGGGCTGCCGGGTACGGTCTGGTCCGGCCACGCGTGGGGGCCATAGATCGGCACGCGTGGGGACGCACGCGAGCCGTGGTCCGGCGAGGGAAGCCGGGGGCGTCGCGTCTGCCGGGGAGAAGGGGGGTAGGGATGGTAAGGAAAATGGGATGGGGGGGCTAAGGGGTACGGGATGAAGGAGGAGTGGTGATGTAGGAAAGGGTAGAAAGGTAGCGATGGGGGTAGACAGTTTAGGAGAGG
>JAPQNM010002409.1:167500-170967 GCA_029783475.1 Metacarcinus magister | reverse complement strand
CGCAGACTTGTAATGATGATAAAGCATGATACAAGGAATGGCGAGCTTGGAAGGAAGAAGAGGAGGCTCAAGAGTGTCTGGCTCCTCTATACCCTAATACACTACACAGGCGGAACACTCCTCGCTGTTATATGCGCCACACAATGCTGTCACCTTCTTTGGAAAACCTGCTCATTACTTTTACCACGCAGGAAGGACAAGAGGGACAGTGTGGAGTCCATCCGTACCGTCTACTGTGATGCTCTTAATATTAAATCACACACTGGTATCTATTTTAGTATGGATAGCAGCGGACTGGTCACTGTAGAAGGTGGAAGTGTAGGAGTGAAAGCAACATCTACATTATCATCATTTTATTACTTAACTCATTCGTACCATTCCTAGGCTTCCACTTTCAGCTGCACAACTTTACTCTCTCAATGCTAACTAACAAAATTACACAAGTTTAAGTTTCTGTTCCTCCAAATATAACATCGTAATCAGGACCAGCAAAGCCTTCCACACCACGCCAGCCTCACTCACTATTAACTCTGCCTTCTACGTACACTGTTTCTCTGCTTTCTCTTACATATCCTTTGTATTTATGATCAAACACCCTTTTCTTTCCCCTGAATCCTTATCTTCGCCATCAATAAACTCCATTAGGTTTATAAATCTAATATTGTTGAGATTTTGGGAAAACTCCAAGGGAAAAATAGTCCAAGTAAATGTGCAAATTGAGAACGACAGCACAAGGAAGTTACGTTGAGATGTACAGAAATAGAGCGACAGGTGGAAAGAAAAACCTATTGTTGTACTAATCAAACAAAAGTACATAATACAACAACCAGGTAATTAGTGATAGAATACAATATCTCCTCAAACCAATGTATGAAAAATGACTTGTGATTTATTTGGGGTTTTTTTTTACGAACATCAAACTAAAAAAATAAACACGGAAATAATTATAATAAAAATAAATAAATAAACTGGAATGAGAAAACATGCAACACTGACTGGTCGAAAAGGAGACACTCCATACAACACCAACAACATTTTTAAAACTCCATAGAGACGAATGAAAAGAAACCGAAAAAAAAATAGACGAAACAACAACAACATAACCCGAACAAACAAAGCATCATGGCGGCGGGCGAGGTGTGAAAACAAGTGAAGGGAACTGGGCGCAGCGGGAGACAGAGTGGAAGGAAGGACGGACTAAAGGACATCCACCTTACATCCACCTTACATCCACCTTACATCCACACAAGCCTAGGAAATGCCTCCACCTCTCTCCTTGGACGTGCGAGAAGAAGTGAAACAGGAGAATTAAATGTAGATACGAAAGAACAATAAATGTAAATGAAACTATTGAGTATTTAATTAAAGGAAGATTTAGAAAGCATTGCCTTTTGTTGTTCTTTATAAGGGAAATGCGTCCCCCTTCCTCCTCCTCCTCCTCCTCTTCCTCTTCTTCTTCTTCCTCCTCCTCCTCCTCCTCCTCCTCCATCAGATAATCGAAGTAAGTAATTAATTTGAAAGCGAAATTTTTGGATACTTTAATCTTCCTGTAATTCTCTTCAATCTCATATGGGTCACGACTTATATAATAATGTGTTAGAGAATGGCTTAGGTCAACACGTAAACAAACCCACGAGAGGTGATAATATACTAGACCTTGTATTTTCAACAAACGACGGTCTAGTAAGTAACGTTAATACGGGACCAGAATTCAGCACCAGCGACCATAAAATTGTCTCTTTTAACATAAATCTCGAAGTTTACAAAGATAACGTAAGCGAAGAACTTATCTTCATGTATCGCAAAGGTAACTTTGAAAAATTGAGAAAGATTTTGGCAGATACTGATTGGAGCATAGTAGAAAACGAAACCGATGTAAATAAATCGTGGGAAAAATTCTATAACATCTTAAATGGAGCCGTTAAATTATGCATTAACGTTTGTAAGAGACGTCCATGTAAAAATATCAATAAACCAAAATGGTGGAATAGCCAAATTGATACAGGATTATTACTTATAAAGCACGCACATGGAAAATATTTATTATCACAAAACGAAAACGATAAAATAGAATATGAAAGGCAAAAAAGATGATTAGACGAAGTAAAAAAGATGAAATATATATTGCAAATAAAATAAAATCCAACCCCAAGGAATGTTAGACCTACGTACGTATTAAAAAAGTTATCACAACTAATATTGGTCCACTCCACCTTGAAAACGGCGAGGAAACCAATACAGAATCAAAAATGGCCGAAGTATTAAATGATTATTTTGCATCCGTTTTTACCGTTGAAGACACCGATGAAATCCAGGAAATAACTCCAGCTCAACCTAACTTAATTCCTTTAAGCGATTGTGAATTTACTGAGGATACTGTAACTAAGGCACTTGATAAAATTAAAGTAAATAAAACTCCTGGTCCTAATTGTATTGCACCGAGAGTCTTAAAAGAGGCAACATATCAAATCAGCAAACCTCTTGCAATACTATTCAATAAATCTTTAAATTCTGGTAAAGTTCCCGACATTTGGAAATTAGCAAATGTTATCCCTATACAAAAGAAAGGAGATAAATCACTACCGACTAACTACAGACCAATCAGCCTCACATCCGTAGTTGGTAAATTAATGGAAACTATAATATGAGATAAACTAGTGACTTTTCTAGAAGAAAATAGCATGATTAATAATTCTCAACATGGTTTCCGTAACAAACGCTCTTGCTTAACGAATCTCCTTGACTTTTATAACGATGTATTCAACATTTATGACGAGACAAAAATGGTAGATTTAATTTATCTTGATTTCCAAAAAGCGTTTGACAAAGTTGCCCATAAACGATTACTAAAAAAAATTAGAGTCGCATGGCATATTTGGGAAAATTCTTAAATGGCTTGAAGACTGGCTTTCCGAAAGAAGGCAACGTTTTGTCAGAAACAGTAAATCATCTAACTGGCGAGACGTTAAAAGCGGTGTGCCACAAGGCTCAGTACTTGGTCCCATTCTTTTTCTAATTTATGTCAATGATATTGATGAAGGCCTCACCTGTATGATATAAAAATTTGCCGACGATACGAAAACCACGAGTAAAGTAACTACAACCGCCGATAAAGTACATTTTCAATCAAACCTTGACACGTTAGTCAGTTGGTAAAAGAAAATAGTGGCAAATGAAATTTAATGTTGATAAATGTAAAGTTTTGCATATCTGAAAAAGTTATCCTTACATTATATAATGCACTCGTACGCCCTCATCTAGAATATTGCATTCCATTTTGCTCACCATACTATAGAAAAGATATTAACAATCTGGAGAGAATACAAAAGAGAATTACTAAAATGGTCCCAAGATTCCGAAACAAGTCTTACGAAGAACTACTAAAGAAACTGAACTTATTCAGTTTATGCAAACGTAGGCTACGAGGGGACCTAATTAAGGTATTTAAAATGTTCCATGGTTTTGAT
>JAPQNM010002409.1:152500-157500 GCA_029783475.1 Metacarcinus magister | reverse complement strand
CCCACACACACACACACATATGTATTTTTTCCTTAGATATCTTGTACTCAACTTGATTGACACAACTTTCACATTTCCTAAAGCATCTTATTTGTTCTCAGTTTGCCTGTCAGTTCTTTCAATAAACTTAATTTAATACTCCCCATTGTTATTTTTATTTGGCTAAGCAAATAAATTCTTCCGTAAGATAGACTCTATCCAGAAGCTATAGATTATTTTGATGGAGGATTTTTTTGGGGGGAAGCTATAGAGGAAGTAGAACAGTAGCATTGAATAAAGAGGAAGTACTCTATAAATATATTGGAAGCTTTTCAGTGTTTTTTTAACACTAGGCATGATTACATTAATTAATATTACTAATAATCAAACGTATAACTATTACATATAATGAAGGAAGGCCACAGAGAGCATTATCATATCAAGGGTGATTAGGACAAAAATTAAGAACCTCTGCTCTTGTTTAGCACTGTTCCTCTTTATCTCCCTCTTTATCTCCCTCACCCTGTATTGTAGCACTAAACAAGCTTATGTTATTCCTTCGTTACAACATCGTCTCTACAGAAAATAATGAATAACCTCATGAGATATTTCACAACACTTTCCCCTCGTGTGTCTCAAATGAATCTGATTTAATCCCATCCATCTCAGGTGACTTTCCACACTTCACTTTCCTCATTGCTTTTAGAATCTCAGTTTATTCAGTTTTATAATGTTTCCACTTTTACACTCCCCTACCAAACCAATGCATTACAACCTCCCTCATTATTCTCATTAGCTAACCTTTTAAAATACTTACTCCATTTCACTTCCTTTCCTTTCTTTTCCTTTCCTTTCCTTTCCTTTCCTTTCCTTGCCTTGCCTTGCCTTGCCCTCCAGAACACTCACTTCATTTGTACCTTGAACCAACAATTCTGATATTTGTTTCTTTACCCTCCACACATTAATTACTTCCTTCTAATATTGCATTTTGATATTGCTCTTTTTCTTTTTTCTTTATTTTTCACGTCTCTAATCTCATAAGTTGTCTGTAAAATGGGAAACTTCATCTTATTTCCCTTAGTTTTACCACTGACTTTTTTCTTGCCTCCGCTGGTAATGATTGTGTGCTCTCTCTCTCTCTCTCTCTCTCTCTCTCTCTCTCTCTCTCTCTCTCTCTCTCTCTCTCTCTCTCTCTCTCTCTCTCTCTCTCTCTCTCTCTCTCTCTCTCTCTCTCTCTCTCTCTCTCTCTCTCTCTCTCTCTCTCTCTCTCTCTCTTTTCTCAACTGTTTCACTCTATCTTTCCACAGTCACTGCTTAGTCTTCTCCTTTCATCACTATACTTTCAAGATAATGATGATGATAATGATAATAATAATGATAATATTGATAATAATAATAATAATAATAATAATAAATTAATATTGATAGTAACAATAAAAGAACAACAACAACATATCCTGTACTAGCCTCTGGTTAGTACAGTGGTAGCGCGCTTGGCTGTAATTCTGTGGTCTTGCGTTTAAAAAAAAGCTTTTCACTGTTGTCAGAGGTTACTGCCCCTGTGAGCTAGGGGTTGGGGGTTGAGTCAGCTGCTAAGGTTTTCCTGCTGACGCAACCATAGCCGAGGCTGACTAGGGTCTCACGTGGGTGAAGAAGGGCCCTGGGCCACCCATCATATATGTGTTGGGTGTAATAGTGTTCACACTTACACTGTGTATTTACACTGTCCATTCGCTCTGCCACTCATTGGCGACCTTTAAACCTTTTGAACAGATCAAGAAAAAATAAAAACTGAAAAAAATGAATTAACTGTCAGTGTTAAATAATCACATCACATAACATTCGCTCAAAAAAAAATAGGTATATAGTATAGTGTTCGGCTTAACTTGAACACCATTACCTGTAACTAATTAGCGTTGTGTTTCACCTGCTGAGCTGCCTCCACGGACCTATTATTGAAAAACTATAAATACTGTGTGTGTAATGTGGTAATGTGATTGCTAAACCTTAAGGTATAGGACGCTATAGTGTTTTTAAGTCGCTTTGTTTGTTTTTACGTGTATGGTTTAAGATTTGTTACTTTGCATTTGTTCTGCCTTGTTATGTATGAATGAGGAAAATTTATGCAAATCACTACACTTTGAGTATCTAGTTTAATCATTATCGGTATTACTTATGTTCCTACTACTGCTACTACTACTACTGCTACTACTACTGCTGCTGCTGCTGCTACTGCTGCTGCTGCTGCTGCTGCTGCTGCTGCTGCTGCTGCTACTACTACTACTACTACTACTACTACTACTACTACTACTACTACTACTACTACTACTACTACTACTACTGCTATTACTACTACTACTACTACTACTACTACTACTACTACTACTACTACTACTACTACTACTACTGCTGCTACTACTACTACTACTACTACTACTACTACTACTGCTACTACTACTACTACTACTACTACTACTACTACTACTACTACTACTACTACTACTACTACTACCACTACTACTACTGTAACTTGTTGACGCTTAACTACTGTTGTTATTACTGCTGCTTTCCAACTACTACCTTACTATTACTATGAATGTTACTGTTGCAATGGTATTGGTTTGTAGTAGTAGTGGTTGTGGTAATGCAGCAGGTAGTAGTGGTGGTAATGGTGGTGGTGGTAATGGTGGTGGTGGTAATGGTGGTGGTGGTGGTAATGGTCGTGGTGGTAATGGTAGTAGTGGTAATGGTGGTGGTGGTAATGGTAGTGGTGGTAATGGTGGTGGTGGTAATGGTAGTGGTGGTAATGGTGGTGGTGGTAATGGTAGTGGTGGTAATGGTGGTGGTGGTAATGGTAGTGGTGGTAATGGTGGTGGTGGTAATGGTAGTGGTGGTAATGGTGGTGGTGGTGGTAAGAGAAGTAGTATTGCGGGCTGCTTTCATTGATGCATGTGAATGTATATTACACACACACACACACACACACACACACACACACACACACACACACACACACACACACACACACACACACACACACACACATACACACACACACATAATGTAGACAGTTCATACTTCCATAACTCCATAACACACACACACACACACACACACACACACACACACACACACACACACACACACACACACACACACACACACACACACACACACAGAGTAGCACGGCAGTAATAATATGCATCATAGTGAAGTAACACGGCATAAAGTAGTTCCACGGAGACCTTAGTGGTGGAGAGGAAGGAGGAATAGACTCCGAGGATGCCAATAAAGTATGTGAGAGAAAAGATTGAATCATAATAACGTGGATCTTGATTTTATTTTCTTTCCTCTCTGCCAATAAAGAGCGAGGGTGCAGTGGGTGAGGGGGAGGGAGAGGTAGGATGGGAGGGTGGAGTCATCTTCCTTCGCCAAGATATGTGGAACAGTCAGTTTGTCATGGTGTTTTTTGCTTCGGATATCGTGGAATAATTTTGTCTTAGATCAACTCCAGGCACGCAGGTACTCTGTGTGTGTGTGTGTGTGTGTGTGTGTGTGTGTGTGTGTGTGTGTGTGTGTGTGTGTGTGTGTTTTGTGTGTGTTTTGTGTGTGTTTCAGTTACAAATTACATTTTTACGACACTGAATCAAGCTCATGATGTCCCATATCCCTCTGTGTTACCATAAACTTTTCCGAAATTACACATATATTTTGCATACACACACACACACACACACACACACACACACACACACACACACACACACACACACACACACACACACACACACACATACACACACTGCAAGCTAGCTCAGTGAAATTGTCCTCCCTTGTCACTAGTGAGGCTGAGGTCTGCGCAAGATGCAAAGTTTTCACTGATGACCGACCAGTTACTCTTCTTGAGCCAGAGTATGGGGTGTATGGGTGTATGGGTGTATGGGTGTATGGGTGTATGGGTGTATGGGGTGTATGGGTGTATGGGTGTATGGGTGTATGGGTGTATGGGTGTATGGGTGGATGGGTGGATGGTGTGCGAAAGATGATGTATATGGATGGATGGTGTGCAAAAAAATCACAACCTGACCCATAGATCATGAATCCAGCGCATGATCTTTAACAAAACTGCCGTCAATGTCAATGAGATGATTTGAGATTATGTCTTATTTATGAATTTGATTAGTTTATTTGATCATTTGGTATAATTTATTTGTTTATTTACATAACGAGTATTTTTTTATGTTTTTCCTCCACAAACTTCAATTCAACATTTATTTGCCAAGCTTGCGTTACTCTATTCTTCATCTCATCTGAGTAAGAGGCTGATGCTGTGAATTCTTTCCTGATTACTTCTACATCACTTCACAGCTTGGTAATACTTCGCTGAAAGTTCGTTCCAATTTTCCACACATGCTTCTGTAGCTCATCATCCAACTCCTCAAATATCTTTTTTATTTTTTTTTGGCAAGTGTGAGGGAAAAAAAATGAAGATAAATTACAACGACTGGCTGGACGGAACTTCCTGGTGACAGAAAGACTCTTCGGTGCCATTGGAAGCTCCTATAATCTTGTATATATTTATTATTGAAATAAGTGATGTTTGTTCTGTTCTCAATCTGAATATCAGTGGACATGTAATTACTGAAATCTTATAACTATTACAAGGAAGCAACTCAATAGTATAGGAAAAAAAACACACAAGGAGGTTGTTGCCTTAGATTGGTGCCCTAGTGCTTTTTTGTGTTTTTGTGTGTATGTATGTGTGTTTGTGCGTGTGTGCGTGTGTTTGTTTGTGTACAGTGGGAATATTTGTGTGTCTGCTGACAGTGCTTATTTATATATATATATATATATATATATATATATATATATATATATATATATATATATATATATATATATAAGCAACATCGTTCAAACAGACAATGAATTTAAGATATTGTAATTCCTTCAATTTACATATGAACCAATGCAATTGCGCGCGCGCGCACACACACACACACACACACACACACACACAC
>JAPQNM010002409.1:137500-150000 GCA_029783475.1 Metacarcinus magister | reverse complement strand
TTATTAGTAGTAGTAGTAGTAGTAGTAGTAGTAGTAGTAGTAGTAGTAGTAGTAGTAGTAGTAGTAGTAGTAGTAGTAGTAGTAGTAGTCATAATAGTTTTAGTAGAAATAGTATCTGTAATAGTAGTAGTAGTAACAAGTATATTAATATCTGTTGTGATAATACTAGTGTTATTATACTATTACTATTTTGTTTGTGATATATGTTTTTATTTTAGTTATCATTATTATTATGATCATTATTTGTCATTATTAGTATGATTATCGTTATCATCATTATTGTATGAATATTAAACTACTACTATTATTTTCCTCCTACTCTTCCTTTTCATTTTTGTCCTCCTCCTCCTCCTCCTCCTCCTCCTCCTCCTCCTCCTCCTCCTCCTCCTCCTCCTCCTCCTCCTCCTCCTCCTCCTCCTCCTCCTCCTCCTCCTCCTCCTTCTCCTCCAGCTGCAGGTGTTAATTGGATAAGTTTTTCCTCCTCTTCACAAGTGTCTCTTCATTACAGAGGGAAGAGACCTGACAAAGAGCTCACTGGAGGGAAACATCTCCTTCCCTTCCTCTTTCCCTTCCTCCTTCCCTTCCTTTCCCTCCTTCCTCCTTCCCTTCCTTTCCCTCCTTCCTTTCCCTCCCTCCCTTCCTTCCCTCCTTTCCTCCCTCTCTCTTCACTTCACCCTAACGTATTATTTTCTGTCCCTCACACTTTTGTCTTCCGTTAGATACTTACTTAACTCTCTTTGAACTACGTTAAGACTATTCCCTTTACAGTGTAGTACGTTTCACCTTCATGTAGGTACTCTATTTAAGGAAAGGAAATGTGGCAAGGACATATATACACACACACACACACACATACACACACACACCACTGATGCTATTCTCGGCTATGTCATTGCCGCCAGCACCTCAGGGTCATTTATGTGGATCTGGAATTGTGTTTGTGTTGTTTTCTTTCCTGGGTGAATTATTTTATTTTATTTGTACTGATTTATCTTTTTATTTTATTTATTATTATTTCCTGGTTTCTCCTGTTTGTTTTCGTTGGAGTGTGTTCCTTTTTCTTTTATATATATATTGTTTTGGGTGGGGGAGGTGGGGGGGGGGTGCAATTTACTAAGTTTGAAATAAAAAAAAGAAGATAACGAAAAAAATACATATGGTTTACCTGAAATATAAAGTAGTGGAACCTAGTTTTTATTAAGTTAGTCTTCATTAAGTTAGGAAAGTTGGCACGAACCTAATTACATCTCACCGAACATTTCTTATCTTACTTTTAACTTCACGGACATAACAAGATTCATCAAAGGACGCTTCTAATTCCTGCATTGGAAAAAAGAAAACCTAACTTTTACATCAAACACCGCTGATAAATCGACTAGAAGTGGAATCATTAATGTAAAAACAACGTACTCCACTTTGTATCAAAAATAACCAAAGTGGCAACACACATCATGCGGGGAACAAAAGTGTGTCTACCGTTAAAGAACAATAGAATCAATGGAGTGCAGGTGATCCTTCATGTTGAGTGTGTGTGTGTGTGTGTGTGTGTGTGTGTGTGTGTGTGTGTGTGTGTGTGTGTGTGTGTGTGTGTGTGTGTGTGTGTGTGTGTGTGTGTGTGTTTACTAGTTCACCAACAACCAAGGTATGTATATATTTTGTGCGGCCGTCCGACCCTCCCATAAATTACTCTCTATTGGCCCAACCTTTTATCGTGGTATGGCTAATAATGCTGATGGTGGAGGTGGAGGCTATTTGAGAGAGGCTCGACACTCCAAGGGGTAGTAGTAGTAATAGTAGTAGTAGTAGTAGTAGTAGTAGTAGTAGTAGTAGTAGTAGTAGTAGTAGTAGTAGTAATAGTAGTAGTGGAGGCAGAGAGGTAGCAGTGGCACCAAGAGGAAGCTGCAGAGATGATGGAAATGTGGATGGTTCTGTACTGAGAGTGTGAGGTGCTGAGAAAAAAAAATTGCGGTAACATGAGATGCCAAGAAGAATACAATAGGTGGATGGGGTAGAGGAGGGAGTAGTGGTGACGGGGAGGAAGGTGAGAAGAGGTCAGTGACTGGTGGTGGTGGTGGTGGTGGTGGTGGTGGTGGTGGTGGTGGTGGTGGGGGAAGGAGAAGGTGCATTGGGGACAGAGGGGATAGCAGTGGTGTGTGATGGAGAGCTTTAGGGGTGACTTTGGTGGCTTAGGAGGCTGAAAGGGTCACAGTGGGGGTGGAGGGAGTCACTGGGGAGGTGGAAGTGGAAGTGGAGATGGTGGAGGTGATAAGGTGTGACGGTGGAAGGGTGTAGAGGCTAGACGGGGACTGGAAGGGTGGTAGGTGTGGTGTAAGTGTGGTGCAGGTGATAGACAGACAGACAGGGGTGACAGATGTGAATAGGACTAGCCAGGCATTAGGGTTGTCATGTGGAGTGGTGGGATGATGGGCGTGTTGACTCATCTCCGTGGCAGGGCGGGAGTTATTGGTGGTGGTTTGTGGCAGGAGAGTGGAATGTGGTGGGAATGCATTTAGATTGTTTTTGCATGTCCACTGCCACTCACACAAACGCTATACCACCTCTCCACTACTACTTGGCTTACCACTGTCTTTACTACCCTCACCGTGACCGTAGTACCACCATCATAACCACCATCATCATAACTACTAACAAAACTACCATTGAATTTCTGGTGTTTCTTTTTTATTTTTTATTCATTAAACATTCATTCACGTTAAGTAACAGTTTTCATCCATCACGTGTTGGCGGACGTGAACAGATTATATATTTATAGTTTCACCCTCGCGATGCCTGTGCAGATAAACGTATTTTCTTCACTAGACACCATGCAGGAAATGAAAAACAAAACAAACTACATCTGTGGAATTTAAAGCTCTTATGCTGCGTCAGTGGAGACATTTTGAGCCTTAGTGTTACATGGAACAGGTAAAATATTTGTATAGAGTGAGTGTTTTAAGCTTAGCATAGACTGTCGGTCATTTTTAACCCTTCCATGACGTGCGGGAAGATCATTTTCAGCCCTGTTGTTCCTTGGGCGTCCTTTTAAGCCTTTCTGTGACGTGCTCGGGGATCATAACCTCGGTGGAGACTCAGCTGGGGCTCTCTTGACCACTACCTCCCACCTTGCACCACCTCCATTACCGGCTTCCTTGAGTGTATGTTCTTTTTTCACTATATCAACTGTTTTATGATGGGATGTGTCATGGATCGTGCTTGTGCTAAGTGTGAAATTGTTTGAAAATTGAAGTCATGGTGGATTTAGTAGCTTCAATGTTTCATTAGGAAGGGAGAGGAATGTGTATTTGGAGTCGTTAAGGTAATATTTATGGTCTTTTGTAGTGGTATAAAGTTTCATTTTTTTATTTTCATAGTTGTAACAATGGCGCTCTTGTGTGTTGACATGTTGTTGCACTGGATGTTGCCAGATCCCTTGTGATTCAATATCTTCACGTTGCTGCAAGTAATGTCAATACGAACTATATACAATACAATTAAAGCCGTTTTAGTAGTATATCAGTATTGACAATATTCTGTATCACCTAAAAAATTACCATACAAATTGCAGTGAAACTTGCAATACATTAAAGTCAATGAAATGTGGAACGTGACACTGATATTTTTTCTTCTTAACTGAATATGTTCCGCAGTGAAAGATTTATGGAAAGCAACCCGAGAAGATCTGAATTGGAAATAGTTTAAACTTTTACTAAAATGTGGGAAAGATATCGTTTGAGGAGCAATTTTGTTTGTTATTACTTACCTAAATTTTAAGGCGTGTTCATTGGTTCGATTCTTGGTACACTTCTGTTATTCCTTTATTGCTTTTTTATTGCTTCACCTTGAACTTAGCAACGCATTTCTTCCTTGGTACTTTGTTAGGAAGTGTAGCATTCGAGACCGTAACATTCCGGAATCCGATATACGATCAGCATTTATCGTTTGTGCATAACGATGAATTTTTTCAGTTTTTTTTAAAGTAAATTGCTCTGCGTTGGTGCAGTCACAAACGTTGCTGACTTTCATGGTTCATTCCTCCTTATTTTTTTTTTAAAGAAATGTATGAAAAAATAAAATAATAAGTGACACTTGGAGGCACCCATTTGTCCGTCCAAGTTTCTGAATTATTGACTCGCAGGAAACATAAATGAGCACCAATGCAATGCACCGTGTAATTTATGACTATGGTGCGAACTCTCCAGGAAGTGTAAGTCTTTTAAAGAGATATATTGTATGGAGATAAAACAAAAAATCTTGGGCAGAATTATATTTTTCGAGAAACTATTTACTCCGACCCTTGACCCTCCTAAGATAAAGCAACATCAACGGAATTCGAGAAAATAAGGAAGAAATGCATATTATGTATAGAGGGGCAATGCTTGTCATTATAATTTATTTAATTTTATCTGGAGTATTGACGCAAAAATATTACAACACTTTGAAGTAACTGAAATATGAGTATGAGGAACATTTTATATGATGTTTTTTAGTTAGTATGTTTATAATGTAAATCAATAATGATTGAAAGTATGCAAAGAGTTGTAGTCAATGTTGAATTGATATATAATTAATGAATAGCATCAATCATATAAGAACGAAACTTCCCCGTGACGCATATACCAAATACAAGTGTTATAAGGTTTTCACAAAGCTGGTTTCACTTCTTGAGTGTGTCCAGCTATTTTATTTAATGTAACAAGACCATTATTCCACCGTAAAAGTTATCACAGTTTAGATGTTACTTATGAATATTTTTATCTAATCATAGTGAATATATTTTCTCTTGGAATATATTGCATAGTAATGACTTTTGAATGCATCATTACACATGTGGAATTAAGGTGTATTTTATCTTTCAGTGTTTGGTGAAGGTTTCCTCTCTGGTGGCAACAAAGAAAGGGGAAAGCAAGCTGAGATCAGTACACCATGATAAGGTAAGTGTATGAATGGTGTGTGTGTGTGTGTGTGTGTGTGTGTGTGTGTGTGTGTGTGTGTGTGTGTGTGTGTGTGTGTGTGTGTGTGTGTGTGTGTGTGTTAGTAGCATTACCAAACCAAGGTATCGAGTTTGTTATCTCTTTAATTTCTTAGAGTACAGCCGTTATTTACGATGAAATATCTGAACTGGATACTAATCGATACAGTAAATTTTCACACACACACACACACACACACACACACACACACACACACACACACACACACACACACTGGGCAGACTGTTGGTGAGTGGATATTCCGTTTTCGTTGTGTTTTTTGAGGCCATGACTCAAGCTTCCCTGCAGTGGTCTGTTTTTCCACCGTGATGGGAAGCAGGATGGGAGAAAGGATGAGGAGAGAAAGAGAAAGATTTTGTGAGGTGGGCAAGGAAGAGGATGGGGAAGTAATACATAAAGATTGTGTATAGGTAAGGACTGAAAAATAAACTGTTGAAGAAAGAAAGTATAAGGCGGAGCAGTTGTTGTATACAGTTTTAGTCGCGTTATCCTTGTATTTCCATCACGAAGAAGAGCAAATTTTTCAAGATATTATAAGGAGGACTTCAGTTAATGTACGGTAACTCAGTAATGACGGTCGCAATGTGTGGAAGAATGAAGCTTCAGTATATGTGTATGAATTACGTGTACAAACATTCATTTCTAGTTTTATACTGTACACAGGTCACCCGAACCTTCTTCTTGAGGCACAAAGGTGTATGAGTTCCTGCCAAGTTTTCTATGCAAAACCAAATATGAATTTCTGTCACTTGTGTTAAAGTAGATGTGTCTGTCATCGACCACTCACCGGCCATAACCAACACCATGGCTCACTGTTTCAAGGACAAGCAAGTGAGGAGCACCGCCTCATAATGCAGTGTTTTTTTTTCTTCATATGAAACGAAGATTCAAGGCATATCAAGTAGTTTGAAATTGAGGTTGTAGTGATTTCCTTATTTAAAAGCCGAATTATTTTCTTATGCGTTTCACATAATACCTGAATGAATCATGTTGTCAAAATATTCTCCTTAATATTACAGGAAGAATTACACATCCTCATTGTAAAAGTTTGACGTGTATCAAGTGTTGTTCAGCATAACACGTCATGGAACGTGTGGTCATCAGAAAGATATTTTTGTTTTAGTAGTCAAAGGTTCGTTTGACTCAGAAGCATTCAGAGGTGTTGAAAGTACATGCAACTCTGCCACACATCAATGGTACCGCAGAAGAAATAGCAGTCCTTGAATATTTACCTGATAGTACCAAACGTAAAATATTAATCAATGTTTTATAAATCCTCAATACACTTGTGATTCCACTCCATGTTGTGAAATTCATTTTTGAAACTTCCTGAACCATCCTATCCATTTCTCACAATATAGATTTAGTTATCATTGTTAGTAGAATAAATAACAAGTGAATAGGGATTCGTTGACAAAATAAATATAACCATTAAGGTTTGCTTGTAGAGTGTCATCAAATGTTTTTTTGATAAACATTCAGTATTGTTCATCTATTGTTTTGTAATCTGAAACATCTTGGTTTCATGAACAAACCTACAATAATGTTATTATCACATCGATATAGAATACTAAACAATACTTATCAGTTTTACTAAGCACATGAATCAAGTATGTCACAAATGCCTCCATTATATCACGGAAAAAGATATTGTAGTCTTTATTTTGCATTGACATGTATCGTGTATCTCAGCTTAACACAATCATTCCTAGTGCATCATTTTCTCGATTGGTGAAAATTAGCATTTTTGTTTGCTTTTACATATACAATGCCTTCGTTATGTGTGAATATGCATCGTAAACAATATTGAGTGATTGAACACTGTACAATATAATGTTTACAAATGCGTTTTGGTACCTTGCATATCGTCCATCTGACATCCTGCTTCCTGCACAGTCCAAGCTGCTACTATACAGCATAACAACAGGCCGGAAGAGTCTTTACGGAATCCAGGCAAGAACGACAGTCGAGCTGCACAGTTTACTCTTACCGTCACGACCTCTGTCGGTGTCCATCATACTGCCAGTCCTTCGCTAGCACCACAGTCAGAATCCCGGCACCACACTGGACGGCGTTTCCCAGATAATGGCACCTTCCATCGCCCCCTGTGAGCCTCCCTCCACCACCATCATCATTTACTGGCTCCCCTGGGGAAAAGATGATAATACACAGGCACAGCTTCACCACCGCTACCACGCTCTCCTCTCTTCCCTCCCACCCTCCATCACTTCCTAACTCCATCTATTGTTTTCTTTTTTGTTTTGCGTTTGGTTTCAAGACGGCTGTTTATGTTGATGCAAATGTGTTCGTATGTGTGTGATCCTTCCTACCCATCGGCAAAATGTTTTGGTCTAGACAAAACAATTTATGCTTAGCCAGACGCCATCTGTTAACTACAGGCTTATCCGACTG
Organism: Metacarcinus magister; assembly: GCA_029783475.1. Taxonomy (NCBI): domain Eukaryota; kingdom Metazoa; phylum Arthropoda; class Malacostraca; order Decapoda; family Cancridae; genus Metacarcinus; species Metacarcinus magister. The sequence continues at coordinate 142,597 of JAPQNM010002409.1, read as the reverse complement.
CATGTAAGCTAACATGATTCGTTGTTTTTTTTATTTATTTACATATTAATGGAATTAATTTATGTTGCAAAGTAAAACATGTTTGTAGAATCCAGAACAGATGTTATTTAATTGGAATTCATGATTCATAGTGAAGAAAAAAACAACATCACTTAAGACTGTGTTTTCCAGACAGTTTTGATGACACAGTAAACCAAAATATTAATCTGTTTTAGCAATATGAGTTACATCTCATCTGTAACTATCTGTACAGCTGTAACGGGATGGATGTGCTTGGTGCAGGGATATCAATTTGTCAACATCAGGCTGTAAAACACTAAAAGGAATTCTTATATTCTCGTGTTAAGTCATTTATTATAAATTTTACAACATATATTTTATAGCCAAATTTTAATTATTACTTGGTTCAGATGCCACCCTACCACCTCACCGCCTCCAGGGGTGTAGCGCCGCCCACTCTGGTAACCCATGATTTAGATTCAGGTCACACCGACAGATGGTAACGTAATTAACTTGTATATTTTGTATCACTGTAATAAAGAAAATTATATTAATTTATTTAAATATATACACAGATACAAACATGATCAAATTACCAATGGATAATTTTTCACACGTTCATGGTGTTGTTTAAGCATAATTTATTTATTTTTATTGTTTTCAAATATTAGTGTGGTGGGTTTACTTTATATACATTTTTTCGTGATTGAAATCCCTACTTTGTTTTGATATTTCTTTTTTTTAAGTGGAAGAGGTGAGGCAGAGAGTTCCATCCTGCTCTGGGTGTGTTAACTTTCAATTATCTATTAATTAATTCCATTTAACTATTTCACACTTTCCCCTTGTGTGCCGTCTGTTGGCAGTCTCTACGGCCTTTCCTGTTGTTTCTAGTGCAGCTATTTGCCCTCGTATCCTCTTTCATACACTCTGAATATGGAAAGCTGTACTATTTACGAAAACAAAGTAAAATGAAAACTTTCCTCATAGCCATTTTGTCCTCCATCTACCACTCAGTGTGCTTCCTCCTTTTATATTTTCATGTGTTTATGCTTACCTTTCCACTTGCTTATCTAACTTAGTATGTGCGCCTTCAAGTTCTTTTGTTTGAAAGGTGTACAAGGAGGGGATAAAGGTAAGGAGAAAGAATACATTTATATTGGTGTGTGTATTAGACCGTATCATCCAATTTGCTCCTTGAAACCTTTTCGGTGATTTTAGTCTATTCATTGACGTGTAAATTGGAGCCAACGTCAGAATAGAAACTAAGGCTGTGGAGGTCATTGTGTAGAAACCTGACCAATAGAATCTCTCTCTCTCTCTCTCTCTCTCTCTCTCTCTCTCTCTCTCTCTCTCTCTCTCTCTCTCTCTCTCTCTCTCTCTCTCGCTCTCGCTCTTGCTCTTGCTCTCTCTCTCTCTCACTTTCTGTCTAAACACTTGGAAAAATATCCTTAACACCGCCTTAGTTCATTCACATTCAACGTTCCTCCCTTCAGTTTACCTTCATCACTTGCCATTCATGAGCTTTTATTCCCGCGTAATACCTTCTCCTTCTCCCAAACCACCTTCCCTTTTTGTCTACCTTATGCTTCGTAATGGATTGTGTTCTTAGTCACGGCGAACTGACCCGCGTGGATGGGCCTCCTGTGGGTTGTGTGAACGATTTGTACTGGGAATTGAATGATAAACAGAGAAATAGTGAGATACAGATAGAGAGAGAGGGAGGAAATGGACGGAGTAAGGAATGGAGGGAAGAGAAAAGAAGGAAAGGGAGGAGATACACACTAATGGAAAGGAAGCTAGATGAACCAAACTACTTATATACTCTAAAAAATTACCACTCTCTCTCTCTCTCTCTCTCTCTCTCTCTCTCTCTCTCACTCTCTCTCTCTCTCTCTCTCTCTCTCTCTCTCTCTCTCTCTCTCTCTCTCTCTCTCTCTCTCTCTCTCTCTCTCTCTCTCTCTCTCTCTCAACACCTCTACTTTACTCGTCTCCTAACACACTTCCACGTGACTTTTCTGTGTGTAAGTAAGGGAAGGCGTTGAGATGAACAGGACCAGAAGCGGAGGAAAGTAAGGAGAAAGTGAAAAAGCAAGTTGTGGCAAGTTAACAAATTGGAGGTAGTGTTGGTGCAGGAGGAGGTAGAAGACAAAGAGAAGGACGATGATGATGACGATGAAAATGACGACTACAATGTTGACGAGGAAGAAAAAGAAGAAGAAGAAGAGGATGAGATGGAGTAAAGGAAGACGAGAAGAAAAAAGGGAGACGAAGAGAGCAAAAAAGAAGAAAAGAACAAAGAAGAGGAAGAAAAATAGGAAAAGGAGGAAGATGAAGAGAAAGAGACAGATGAGGAAAAGAAATAGAAAGAGGATTACATAGGCAGAACAGTTACCATGAGACCTGTTTGTCTATAAATATCGTATCTTCTGAAATTTAAACTACTACTACTAGTAAACTAAGTGTGGAAGAACAGGATTTATAGAGTAAGATTCCTCTCAATTCATGCCTCCCTCCCGCTACTAAATGTCGGCAGGAAACACTTAGAAGCAAACACCATTTAACTTGTAGAGAACGAGGACATAGACATTATAGTATAGAATTAAATTAGTGGAAGATACAGTAACAGATTATCATTACCACTAGTACATCCAGGGAGAGAAGGGATTAACTTTAATAATAATTGATTACTGTTGTTATAATTTTTCTTGTGGAGCTTAAGGAAAACAAGGTTGATTTAATGTAGATATATAGAATTACAAAGAAATAGCTCACACAAACCTTGGGGCAGACAGGCATGCAGGCAGACAGACAGACAAACAGACAGACAGGCATGCAAACAAACAGAGACAGACAGAGACAGACAGGCAGGCAGCAGACAGATAGACAAACATAATAAATATAATTATAACTTAGAATTTCTTTAATCAAACAAGCAACCTTTGTTTTAAGTGATAATGATGGTCCAGGTTTGTTTGGCAGCACTTACCTGGAACAAGTTAAGGTTCTTCGGAAGGATAGATCACCATAAACATTGTGCTGATCATCTTATGTTGTCATTGCAATACTAGATACCTTGTGTTGTGTTCTATGGATGGACTGACTGCTTGTGTACTCCTGCATTCACTATTTAATTTACTTTGGAAATAGACTAATGTAATTTTTTTTTCTCTCTCTCTCTCTCTCTCTCTCTCTCTCTCTCTCTCTCTCTCTCTCTCTCTCTCTCTCTCTCTCTCTCTCTCTCTCTCTCTCTCTCTCTCTCTCTCTCTCTCTCTCTCTCTCTCTCTCTCTCTCTCTCTCTCTCTCTCTCTCTCTCTCTCTCTCTCTCTCTCTCTCTCTCTCTCTCTCTCTCTCTTTGTGGCATTGTCAACGTTTATTTTTTGGCAAAGTTGTGTTTTTTTTATTCTTTATTTCGCGTCCATTCGTGTTGATAACTATTTATTTTCAAACGAAACAAATTTTGCTGTAATTTGTAGAGAAATATTCTCATTAATGGAAAGAAAGACTGATGTGTTATCGTAAATTACTGAAGATGGTTGTACATATGACGTTTTTATCTTCAGTTATTTTTAATTGAAATGTGAAAGTGAAAGAAGGCAGTGAAAAAAAGTGACAAAAGAGGGAACGAGAATAAATTAAGAAACTGGAGCAGCAGAAGGAGGAGGAGGAGGAGGAGGAGGAGGAGGAGGAGGAGAGGAGGAGGAGGAGGAGAGGAGGAGGAGGAGGAGGAGGAGGAGGAGGAAATAAGTGTTCTCTAAAAAAAAGAAAACAAGAGAGAGAGAGAGAGAGAGAGAGAGAGAGAGAGAGAGAGAGAGAGAGAGAGAGAGAGAGAGAGAGAGAGAGAGAGAGAGAGAGAGAGAGAGAGAGAGAGCAATATGTCTGCTTTTCCAAACTTAGAATGTCAACTGTAAGAAACAAGTAAAATTCGGTGAGAAAGGTGCTTACGTGGAGGTCATTCTGATGTAAGTTGGTTTTCTCTCTTCTCTCCCTCCCTCTCTCCTTCCCTCCCTCCCTCCTTCCCTCCTTCCCTCCTTCCCTCCTTCCCTCCCTGTCTCTTTCTTTTTATTATATTCTTCTTCCAGGCAGACTAACACACACAAACCTTTTATGTCGCCCTTGGTTGTGTTTATTTATTTTTCGTTTCTGGTTTTTTGGCCACGCTGTAATTTTTTTTTCTCTCTCTCTCTCTCTCTCTCTCTCTCTCTCTCTCTCTCTCTCTCTCTCTCTCTCTCTCTCTCTCTCTCTCTCTCTCTCTCCTCTCTCTCTCTCTCTCTCTCTCTCTCTCTCATACTCACTTTCATGTGTTCTGTTCTCTTTTTTTCGTCCTGGGGTCAAGCAGGAACAGAAGGACGGTGTAGCGAGAGAGAGAGAGAGAGAGAGAGAGAGAGAGAGAGAGAGAGAGAGAGAGAGAGAGAGAGAGAGAGAGAGAGAGAGAGAGAGAGAGAGAGAGAGTCATCCGCTTTTCTATTCTCTCGCCTTTGAATACTTTTTTTTTCTCTCTCTCTGTTTCTCTCGTTACCATACTCTCCCTCGCCCTCTTTCCTCAAACTGCCACGTCAGAACACTGGACATCCCGCGTTTCCACATCACCGTCACTGCTATGTATCGTCCATTGATGCTACATAAGTCTGTCACACCTGTCACATCAATCCTAAATATGACATGACCTTTCTCGATGGGTGTATAAGGGAAAGTCATCAATGTCAGTCACTCATTCCATAAACCTTCGTCCGATAGAAAATTACAATTGAATGAAATAGAATGCGTTACTCAAATTATCAAACTGCCTTCAAACAGTATTTTTTTTCTTATATAACATTACTTTTTTATAGCAATGGAAATCAGATTTAGAAGTCATCTCTATAACATTTTATATGATTGCCATTTAGCATATACTACAACTGCCTATCGATTCCTTTATACAAACAAATAGACAGGTTTCGGGTTTGTAAAATAATGTAATAACTTTAAAACCAAACTTTTAACAACCATTAGACTTTCAAAGTTTCAATTCGACAACCATCACAGTTACCTATCATCCACTTGGTTCTTGTGTCACTCTTCCTGTTGCTTTGAGACACGTGCGGCGCCTCCCTCAGC
>JAPQNM010002409.1:130000-132500 GCA_029783475.1 Metacarcinus magister | reverse complement strand
TGGAATCTGTATATTACTTTCGTATACATGAATTTTTTTTTTATCTATTTTTGTATATATTATAGAGTTTTATATATGGTGGTGGTAGTTTTAGTTATGGTGGTGGTGGTTGTGGTTGTAGTAGTAGTGGTAGTGGTAGTGGTGGTGGTTGTTATAGTTATGGTGGTGGGTGGTTATAGTTTTGGTTAGGTTTAAAGACCATTTATTTATAACATTTGCGTGTGCTACAATTGGTTGAAGTGATACTGACATCCAATCATGACCGTGAAATACCAGGTTATGATAAAAGCACACACAAACAAAACAAACAAACAAACAAACAAACAAACAAGTAAAACAAACACACACCAACAAAAACATAAATAAAACACACACACACACACACACACACACACACACACTGTATAGAAATAATATAAAAAAGTATACAAAACAATAATTTCACCCCACATATTACACTTATAATTCTGGCTCCCAACTCTACGTAACCCTGATATATTACCCTTATTTCCGGGCAGCGTAACCAGACGTCACAGTGTGGGCGTTAGGGGGTTAGAGGGGGAAGGGGAGGAGGAGGAAGAGAACAGGAAGGGGGAGAGGAGGGAAAGGGGGGGTAGAATAAAGGTAAAAGTAGATATAATGAATGTCCTTCACTTGTTTTGGGACCACAATGAAAACTAACAAAGCAATCCCAGTGAATGACCATGCCACGTATTATACACACTCTTCATTATTCATAGCCAAGCCACATCCTGCAGTTATTAATTATCCTAGAGAGAGGAAGTCCTGTGGGGGAGGGGGGGAGTAGGAGAGAGAGAGAGAGAGAGAGAGAGAGAGAGAGAGCGAGAGAGAGAGAGAGAGAGAGAGAGAGAGAGAGAGAGAGAAAGAAAAAAAAGAGGTATAGTAGCTATATGTTTTGTACTGTACGTCTCTCTCTCTCTCTCTCTCTCTCTCTCTCTCTCTCTCTCTCTCTCTCTCTTCTCTCTTTCTCTTTCTCTTTCTCTTTCTCTAATATCACACTCACTCATAAAACGGATCTACGGCATAAGTTTCCTTCACCTTATACAATATACGACATTTCTTATTGCTATTCGTCATATGAGATTTTCTAGAATTTTTATTATTATTATTATTATTATTATTATTATTATTATTGTTTTTTTTTAGTATTCAAAGACCTGCGAGAGCGTCTGTAATAAATTTCACGGGCAATTTGAAGATTTATATATTTTATTTCTCTCTCCGAGGATTATTGGGCTTCTTATGAGGAGGAAAAATATATGTGTTTATGTAGTGGATGGAAAGAGAAAGAGAGAGAAAGAGGGAGAGAGAGAGAGAGAGAGAGAGAGAGAGAGAGAGAGAGAGAGAGAGAGAGAGAGAGAGAGAGAGAGAGAGAGAGAGAGAGAGAGAGAGAGAGAGAGAGAGTGTATATATGAGGTGAAATTGTTTACTCTTGTTTTTGTCTCTACAATGCTGCTGCTACTACTACTACTACTACTACTACTACTACTACTACTACTACTATAATAATAATAATACTATAACACCTCCGTTGCCACTCCTTTATAAATACCGTAGTGTAGTGGGTATGTGTGTGTGTGTGTGTGTGTGTGTGTGTGTGTGTGTGTGTGTGTGTGTGTGTGTGTGTGTGTGTGTGTGTGTGTGTGTGTGTGTGTGTGTGTTTGTTATTTACCATGGCCTAGAGGGTCACGTGCTGGACTCGTGATCGTCAGATATTACCCTGCCCGAAGGAGCTCAGAGGTCAGAGACAAACAGATTGAGACCTCGCACACATCACACACCCCCATCACCCTTGCTCAAGGGGACAGTAACCATTCCTTGTCAGCGAACTGAATAGGGTTCGAACCCACGCCTTGCCGGGTGGCATATGTGTGTGTGAGTGTGTGTGTGCGTGTGTGTGTGTGTGTGTGTGTGTGTGTGTGTGTGTGTGTGTGTGTGTGTGTGTGTTATGTAAAAATATTGGTAATGTTTTTTTTATATCCCTTTTATATATTTTTGCAGACATTTACCAAACACACACACACACACACACACACACACACACACACACACACACACACACACACACACACACACACACACACACACACACACACACACATTCTCTTTCTCATTTTTTTTATCTTCTCTCTCTCTCTCTCTCTCTCTCTCTCTCTCTCTCTCTCTCTCTCTCTCTCTCTCTCTCTCTCTCTCTCTCTCTTTAAACCCTTCGACATAGTAAAGTAGCCAGGCATAGAGAGAATCCTGGTTTGCTCTTTTCATGTATTTTTCATGTATTATTCGATCCGTCAAAAGAACATAAAGGGAAAAAGACATATAAGAAAGGAAAAGTTGAGGCCGCTGAGACGAGTGTTGGCGGCCATGTTGCCACGCTCAAGCGGTCAAGGAACCCAACAAAGCAGGCAGTCAAGGGGAAATACAGTGATATCCTCTCTTGCCAAGGGGAAAAAATACTTGACTCATGCGTTTCCTATGTAGA
>JAPQNM010002409.1:120000-122500 GCA_029783475.1 Metacarcinus magister | reverse complement strand
TGTGTGTGTGTGTGTGTGTGTGTGTGTGTGTGTGTGTGTGTGTGTGCGTGCGCGTGTGCGTGTGAGTGTGCGAGGATGATATTTCATTAGTTACCCGTAAAACATAATTCATTATTACACATATAAAAATAAGGCCTAAAAGTCAGGTAGGCACCGGTAGGTATTTTGTTTACGTTTCCGACAGTGTGAAGTGAAGACCCACATCGCGAGTTCGAAAAGCTTTGGCAAGGCTAACCCGGTGGACTGTAGCTTCCTTTTCATCTGCCTTGCGCTTCGTATGCACTGTTATGCTAACTAACTGCTCTTTGGTGAGGAATGACGATTATTCAGGCCTTAGGGAGGGACAGGATCGAGCAGGGAGCATAAACAAGCTTGATGAGTCAGGTCGGGGGCAGGGGCGGGAAGACTACGATTCCACCTTGTTTGTCGAAAGTCAAAGATTGATCTGCCTCGGAGACTAAATCTGCGTTGATTTCCTCAGAGGTTGTTTGATGAGCAATATCAGTCACGAAAACATTGCAGGATTAACACATCATATTGAGCGAGTTTGTGTTGCCTTTTCATATGCTAATTAGACTCTACAATAAAAGGAATGCATATACAGTATAGTATTCTGACCCACACCATATAGACGTGGAATGAGAGTTCAATGAGTAAAAGTTGAGTTACCTAAGAACTCGTGAATACATAATAATACATACATCGAGCCCATTCATGCAATTACTACCAACACTAACATGCAAAGTTTTTCTCATGATAAACAAAAGAATTACAATAAACATAGTGAGTATGTGCTTTGTGTTAAGAAAGGAAGAGTCTCGTATCACCACCACCAGCATTATAGTGGCCAACCAAACACACTCACTCTCTACTACATGGCTCCAGCCTTATCAAACACACTCACTTTCTACCACATGACCCCAGCCTCTCCTTGCCACACTAATCACCCTTCCGCACTCCGACCTCAGGAATCTGGTGCAGGATTTTCGTTGTCCTTTCGTAGTGGAAAGATAAAGCTTCGTAAAAAGACGCCCACATTTTTCTTTCTCCTTTCACTCCTCTTTTTCTTCTACTTCCTCTCTAATCTCACCTCCGCCTTCGTATCCTCTTTTCTATTTATTGTTATTATGTTTTCTTCTTCTTCTTCTTCTTCTTTTTTCTTCTTTTTCTTTTTCTTCTTCTCGTCTATACATGGACACATTTCCATATGCTTCAACAAATAGGAAAAGTAACATTCCTTCCGAGAGCCGCATGTTACACACAGACAAGGAGAGAAAAGTGAGTTGAGGACCTTTAAAATCCCACCATTCTCTCCCCCTCTCTCTCTCTCTCTCTCTCTCTCTCTCTCTCTCTCTCTCTCTCCTCTCTCTCTCTCTCTCTCTCTCTCTCTCGCTCTCTCTCTCATCTCTCTCTCTCTCTCTCTCTCTCTACTCTCTCTCTCTCTCTCTCTCCTCTCTCTCTCTCTCTCTCTCTCGCTCTCTCTCTCTCTCTCTCTCTCTCTCTCTCTCTCTCTCTCTCTCTCTCTCTCTCTCTCTCTCTCTCTCTCTCTCTCTCTCTCTCTCTCTCTCTCTCTCTCTCTTTATTTCCCTCTCTCTTGGTCGGACAGTCTTGCGAGAGGAAAAAATCAGTTTCCTTTTCCGTGTCGTGTGTCTCCGTGGCAGGACTTACAATTGTTTGGCTTCAGTAATGGTGAGGCGGCGGCAAAAACAGCACCAGGTGTCGTCTTTGCCGTCAAAACCACACTAGGAATAAAAGAAAAGCCTTTGATCTGCACCACATAGAGAAAGAGAGAGAGAGAGAGAGAGAGAGAGAGAGAGAGAGAGAGAGAGAGAGAGAGAGAGAGAGAGAGAGAGAGAGAGAGAGACAGAGACAGAGAGAGAGAGAGAGAGATTGCTATTCATCCATATCGTGTCTCCTTGTTACTCTGTCCTTGTCGTAAACCTCTTTGTTAAGGCGGTGAAAATGTCATGTGGGTCACTTTTGGGTCACATCACAGCAGCGTCACAGCCTGAGTGTTCACTGAGGCTGCCTGTGTTGGACCTGAGGAGGCGGCTTGTTTTATGGCGATACTTTCCCCGGGAGCCAATTTGTGTGCAAATTACAAGTTTTATGAGAAGAGAAGCATGAGAGTCGGGAGGGAGGAGGCTTGTAGAGGGTAGGAGGGAGGGAGGGAGGCAGTGTTTGGGCGGCCGAAGGAAGGAGGCTGGATAATGAAGATGAGTGGGTTAGGCGAGGATGGGTAAGTGAAGGAGTTACGGGATGGATGGAGCTTCGTGGGAAGTGAAGGGGCGAGGGAGGACGTCTGTGGAGTGTGGGATGAAGGGAGTTGTTGTTGTTGTGGGAGTGAAGGATTACTTAAGGTTCTCGAATGTAAGGGTGGGATGGGACCTTGCTAGAGTGTAATGAATTAGTGAGAGAGAGAGAGAGAGAGAGAGAGAGAGAGAGAGAGAGAGAGAGAGAGAGAGAGAGAGAGAGAGAGAGAGAGAGAGAGAGAGAGATA
>JAPQNM010002409.1:107500-112500 GCA_029783475.1 Metacarcinus magister | reverse complement strand
ATAGATTCTACGTATACCAAGTGAAAAGATGACAGTGTTGTGAGTTTAAGTGTGTGAGTTAAGTGTTGTGAGTTTAAGCATTGTGAGTGTGTGAGTGTGAATGGGAGGTATAGTGTGTAGATGTGTGAGTGTGTGTGTACCACTTAACAATTCTAACCACACATGGACCACTTAACATCTTTCCAGCGTCTCATAGGAACACTAGCACGTAGGAAGGAAGGCGGTCGGTCCTTAACACACCTAAAGACAAGCCACACCCGCTGACGCACCTTTCAATACACCACAAAGATAATACAGAGGAAAGAACACACCCTTTAACGCACTCCAAGGCTCAATAAGGACACGATAGCCTCCCACAACGGCACGGCAACACACCGGAATACAACCTGGATCTAAAATTATAAAAGCTACATAGAAAACTTGAGTGCTGAGAGCTTAAGTAACAGCCAGGATCCTACAAGAGTTACAGACGCCTGCCAGAAGGAGGTATAATTCACAGAGACATTTTCTGGTGTAGTGTGTTGCCAGAGATCCTTCAACTCTTGTGGGAAGTGGTGGAGGACGGCACTGGAAACTCTGGAAATTAGTCTCCACGAGTCGTTAGTGAAGGGAGAAAGTTAGAGGGAAAAATACCTGTTGTGGGGGGAAAGAGATAATTGAGTGACATTTTAACCAGATGGGTTCTTTTGGGTCAAGTATCATTAATCACTTGAAACTTATGAAGTGTAATTAGCTTTTTTTTTTCTCTTTTTTTATATAAATTGTTATGGTAAAATTGTATTCGTATTAAGTTTCGTTTTGAACTCCCTTCTTCTCTTTTTCTTTCTTAAAGAGCTGATTAGTAAATTTTATCATTCATCAATCTGTTATTTAAAGAAAGACGTTTATCAGTAAGTGGGATTTCTCATCCATCTTTATATATATATATATATATATATATATATATATATATATACATATATATATATATATATATATATATATATATATATATATATATACATATATATATATATATATATATATATATATATATATATATATACACATAGATATATATGTACTTTTTTTTGGTTCTCTCCTCTCTCTCTCTCTCTCTCTCTCTCTCTCTCTCCTCTCTCTCTCTCTCTCCTCTCTCTCTCTCTCTCTCTCTCTCTCTCTCTCTCTCTCTCTCTCTCTCTCTCTCTCTCTCTCTCCATTAAGATATAGACATTACTCATGAAAGAAAGGTGATTGTGTATGTGAGAGAGAAAGCGAGAGAGAGAAAAACAGATAGAAATAGAGAGAAATAGAGAAAGCACAGAAAAGAGAGAGAGACACAGTACCATCCTGTCCTCAAACAGTGAATCCTCGCATCACCGCCCTGGAATAGCCTTCTGTCCACCTCCACCTCCTCACCACCGTCACCTTTACTACCCTCACCACAACCACCACCATCACCAACATTTCCTTTCACCCTGGCCGCCTCACATCACCCTTTGCTATCCCGGGAAGCTCTCCTTTCCATCCCACTCTCGACACTCTCTGGAATCTTTTAGTATTTCCTTGGAGGCTGTTTGGCCACTGGAGCGTCGGCCTTACAGATTGGCGGTCTGCACGCCTCGACACCTGCGAATACAGAGGCGAGAGTCTTGGTCAACGTCGCTGGAAAACTCACGCCACCTCTGAAGGGATTAAAGTTACCGCTTCTGCCTGATAGTGAAGAGAAGTTGGGTATGTGACGGAGATAGTTATTGTTAATTAATAGAAAGAGGTGATGTAGCTAACGTTGACAGGTAAAAGGAAGTAGCGTGTCTGTTTCGTGAGAGTAACGTATAAAGTGAAGGATTATCTCTGGGGTGATTTTTTTTCTTCTCTTCTGTGGTGGAAAGAAGTGTTTTCTCTCCGTCCGGTGATTCATGTGATGCGGCTCAGAGGCGGGTTTCAGCAGCTTAGTGGGTCCCTGATTGGCTAAGACGGACGAGATTGGCTACGTCGGGGCCAATCACGGAGGGTAAGAGGATGAAGGCCATTGTGTTTATCCCAATCTGGACGTCACTCTGTCTTCTATGCTGTAATTCATGATTTTCTTCGCCGAGTCCACTAAATTGGCTGGTTACGTCTCATTATGTACCGTTTACGTGGCCGCTTTTCAGGTAAACACAAGGTAATTTAACGCCAGAAGTTGATTAGTTTGTTATTTTGATGGCGGGGATGTTGATTCGGGTAACGATCAGAGGATATTAGGAGCGTGTGGTGGCCCTCACAACCTCCGACTCACGCCCCGCACGGCACAAGACCCTCTACATCCCCGCTTTACCTCAGAAGACAGCGCCAATGTCGAGTATATTACAAAGCCGCCGTGGCTGAGGGAACGAGGGGAGAGGATGGGGAGGACGGGACGCTCGGTGATAAAGATAGAATATACGAGCACAGAAGGCAACGCTTTCCCTTTCCCTTCCTTTCTTCCTTTGCGTTTGTTTACACAGATTTCTCACAGATGTCTTCTCATCTTGTTACTTTCTTTTCTTTCTTTTTCCCCACATTTGTTAAGGTGTTCCAGGTTGGGGGGTTTTCCCAGGCATATAAAAATTATTTCAATGACCAAATGTGTCGCTTGCCTCCATACAGTCTGTTTTGTCCCTTTTGCACTTAGACATTTTATCATCAGTTTGAAAGGCAAGCACGGAAGGGACTGGTTATTAGAGTCTCGTCGTAGAAACTTGGGTGACAGAATCTTTTTGAAACGACGATGAAAAGTCTGTCGTTTCCCTCGTCCCGCCGCCAAGCCACGCCGCCTTCAGGTTGTTGACCGGGCTAGGATTCGCCAGCCAGGAACGTTCCCGCCACACAAACGCTGCCTCTTGCCCGCCTATAAACGTTGGGCGGCAACGTTTATGACCCCAACATATCAGGGCGTGACAGCATATGCAGGGGTAGTGGGAGGGTTGTGTGGACTGAAGGACCGCAGAGGGATGCAGGGATGAGGTCGGGGTGGGGGGGAAGGGCCGCTTGTAGGGGTCGTGATGGTGTAGTGGGATGAGGGGACTTGTGAGGGGAAGCGAAGTGTGTTGGGGTAGAGGGGATGTTATGAGGGGCTGGGAGAGTATTGTGGGCTGTGGGGAAACGCAATTGTTTTACTGTATAACTTTGATTTTTTTTTTAATTGTCTTTTCTCTAATTATACTCCTCCTCCTCCTCTTCCTCTTCCTCCTCCGCCTCCTCCTCTTCTTCATTTTCATTGTATATATCTTTACATTCCCTTTTTTTTTAATATTTTAACTCTACGGGAAATATACATGAATGACAAGGAAGAAATACTGTGAGATGAGGTTAATAAAGCAATACAAAATAATATAATTGTCTCCCACAGCATCTCCGTTCCCATTGCTCCTCCTCCCGTCCTCACCCTCTTAACACACTCCTGCTCACATTCATTATAGGTTTCAATCGTCGTTGGGGTTAATCAAACGTCATTTACATCGTAGCAAATCATGAACCGTGTAACGAATTCCAATCTCTTCTCTTTTCTTCTCTTCTCTTCGTAATTCAATCCACGCCCTCGTAACACACCACCAGCCTCTCCCTCCACGCTCGTACGAATCTAATAAAGAAGCGATGATCAATAGTGAGACGTTGTTTTAGGCGATGATAGGTGTTCGTCCTTTGATCTTTTGAATAGCAAGGCGCGTGCACCTCTACTAAGAATAAATTAATGTTAATTTTCTCTTTTTTTCTCTTTTCAACCAAATATTATACGAACCTTAACATTGCAAAGAGTATTGGGATGATTTAGTTTTTGTTTTTGTTATTTCTCAAGCGAGAGAGAGAGAGAGAGAGAGAGAGAGAGAGAGAGAGAGAGAGAGAGAGAGAGAGAGAGAGAGAGAGAGAGAGAGAGAGAGAGAGAGAGAGAGAGAGAGAGAGAGAGAGACAAACAGACAGACACAGAGCATTTCTAGCGTGTAATAGGTGGATAACGAGACACCTACGGGACTGGATTCCTTTCTTTGTCACTCTCGCCTCTTCATCACGAGAGTTTCTGAGGGAAGAAAGTACTGATGAAGGAGAGTTGCAACCACCCGGCTGGAAGGAGACTAGATAGATGGATGACTTTGCCGCCGAAGAAAAATAGGAGAAAAAACATATCCAAAGTGTCTGAGGCATCGAGTGCGCGACAGTCAAGGATGGCGGGACTTAGACTGGCCTGAACGATAGACAGAGGGACGGTGGGTGGGTGGGAGGGAGAGAGGAAGACACAGAGGCAGTAGGAAGATGAAGTAAGTGATGGATGGAGTGCCTCTTTTCCAGTTATAAAAGCAGTGACTGAATGGATGGGCTTTCAGGGGCAGGTGGAGGCGCGGATGACTGATAGACCTCGGCTGAACGTGGACCCGCCAAGTGTAGATTGTGGGTTGTTAAGAAATCAGGTGGATGAGGATGGGGAGGCCTATAGGTGGTACTTACACTCCATCATTAGTACTCTTTAGACTTTATGTGGATCAGGATTCTTTAACTGCTTGTCATTCTTAAAACATCTGACGAAGGGAAAAGATAATAGTTGAAAGATTTTGTTGTGTTCTTTTCGTCCGTAGAAGTGTAATGTTGAATTGTGTCGTATATTGATTATGATTTATACAGTATTAATAGTGGGGGGTTTTTTTTTACGTAACAGGTGAATCGCATTACTAGATGGTTTTGAATGTTTAATGTGCTTTTTAACATCGTCTCCTCCATAATACGCAAACAAAAAATATCAAATTATCTACTGTGAAAGGTGATATATGAACATGATCAGCAGTATGTGAAGCATTGGTGCTGAAGAATACAATGATTTAGTTGGTGATACAGTCAGTAAAACACAAACTCAAATAAAAACAATAACAACTAAGGATTTGAAGTGTACTGTAAAACAATGGAAAGTGTTGGACTGCGACTACATTTTAGAACATTGAGCCGCGTCCCCTTGGCTGAGTGTCCTGAGGGGCGGCGGGTGTCCTGTATGGCACGCGAGGGAAATCAGA
>JAPQNM010002409.1:77500-102500 GCA_029783475.1 Metacarcinus magister | reverse complement strand
CCTCACATACACCTGAGTAATTATAGATGATGGTGCACGTGTGTGTGTGTGTGTGTGTGTGTGTGTGTGTGTGTGTGTGTGTGTGTGTGTGTGTGTGTGTGTGTGTGTGTGTGTGTTACATTTACTTATTTATTTATTGATCTAGTTAGTTAGTTCTTGTATATCTTTATGTATTTTGTATTAAACCTTGACTCCCTATAACTGTATAATCATTTGTTTTTCTTCCGTGCTTTCCATCCTCTCCATCTCCCATTTAATGAACCACTATCCTTCCCCTTCCTTCACCCTCCCTCCTTCCTTCCCTCCCTTAAATCAGCCAGTAGCCACTCCGTCCCGCCCTGCCCCGTCGTGGTTCTTTCCTTATATTACCTCCACAAGATCGATCCCTCATTCCATTATAAACCATGTACGTGATTTTTTGGTCCCTCGCAGATTAGTATCAGGACAAGACCATTAGCAGATTAATCCGAAATGCCACTAAATTACGTCTTTATGAATAATGATAAGGTATTTTCAGAAGAAATTGTAAAAGTCTGTGTTTTTCGTCCATTAAATTCCACCTATAGTTAGATAACATTGACATCATCCCTACAAAACAACACAGTAAGACTAAAAAACTACACAATTTAAGCCACACAGACACCATAGCAACAGCGAAACACACCAACCAACATGTATATGGCGACAAGTGGAATTTTTTTTAACGTTTTTTGTTGTCCCTTAGCCAGTACCCTTGTAATGAAAAACAAACAAAAACGCACTTCACTACTACATAAGCACACTACTAACTATCTATTACATACTTTACCACCACACAGCTTCTTGATAGGTTAGGTAAGGTAAGGTTAAGTTAGGTTAGGTTAGGTAAGATTAGGTTAGGTTAGCTTAGGTAAGGTCAGGCTAGGGTAGGTTAGGTTAGGTTAGGTAAGGGTAGGCTAGGTTAGGTTTGGTTAGGTTAGGCTAGGCTAGGCAAGGTAAGGTTAGGTTTGGTAAGGTAAGGTAAGATTAGGTTAGGTTAGCTTAGGTAAGGTTAAGTTAGGTAAGGTAAGGTTAGGTTAAGTTAGGTTAGATAAGGATAAGTTGAACCCTACACTGATGGCTGCCACTGTAATAACCAGACTCACACACCTCCGTCCGAACGAGGAGCCAACACCCGCTCCGAGATTGCGTCATTTGCTTCAGGTAACCTTTTTCTCGCTACAGGTGAGAGGCAATTTCCTGGTGAGGGTGAAGAGACGCTGGGCCGCCCCTCACCCCTCGTCCCTCGTCCCTTGGCCCTCGCCCCTCGCCCCTTGGCCCTCGTCCCTTGGCCCCGCCGGGAACTAAGGTATTGTTATTTTTGGATGCTTCCCTAATGTTGCACTTCACGCCTCTTTGTATACTTGTACAACTTTTCTTTTATATTTATTTTTTTTATTTACAATGTCTTCCTCTTATGTCTAAGGAAATGCTTCTTGTCACAACTATTTTATTTTCTCCTCGTTGAAGTTGGGATTGAAGGAATATTAAAGGTTATATTGGACAATTTGTATGTATGGAAAAAAGAGAGTTTCCCTACTATTGAATCTTTGAGATGTCGTGACCCTTACAGCTGCAAAGGCGAAATTCCGGGCACGTGTAGTAGAGGAACCGCCCTTAAGACCCTCCCCTAACACAATACCAGGTTAGGAGATTCAATTTTTATTTATTTTCACCCAAATGGAAACTCTCCTCGTTTTTTTTGGGGGGAAGGTCATGACCCGGACCAAATTGCGTCATCAGGAGAGTTCAACGAGAGGTCAACATCGGTGGGTCAGGTGTGGGTGAGCGAGCCAATCAGCACGCTTTGTTTGGTGACCCTTTGACCTTTGTTCGGAAAGGAGTGTGAAGAAGGAGGGGAAAGAGGATGGTGATGATGGTGGGGATGATGAGGAGGAGTGGAAGAGAGAGTGAAGTGAAATAACATTGGGGAAGAGGGAGATGAGGACGTGAAAGAGGGAGAGGGGAGAGTGCAAACGGCGATGACAGGGGAAAAAGTACATAAAAACAAGTGGTACGGAAGAGGAAGTAGGAAAGTATGGAAAAATAGAAATCCAGTGGAAGGAATTACTGTCCACATCGATTGAGTAATAGTAAAAAAACAGGGATTTATATTAGTAAAGCTTAATGAAAGAAGGAAATGTTTAAGTAGTATTAGAAAGCAGGATCAACATTTTGGACACTGTTATCAAGGTGGATATAAGACGCATTGAATTATCCATGAAGTGAAGAAGAAAAAATCTAAGGGAGCAAGAACGTAGGTGTGTGATTTGTGCGTCTGAGCTGTTTTTTATATTTTAATTAATTTATTTTTTATTAATTTTTATTTTATTTTATTTTATTTTATTTTATTTTGAGTGTGTTCCATGCTGCTTCAAATTTCCTCAGCAAATTGGCAGTTTTTATTGAGAATACAAAAGGCAAATTAGATGACACCATTTGTATACCACATGATCTAGGAAGGCAAATCCATACTTCCTCAACTTAATACAAGAAAATTTACTAAAATGAAAGAAACTACGTCATTTAGGAAATCAAATACTGTGGAGGCAAAACTTTCCCTCTTATACTGTACCTTCGCACGGCATTGTAATGAATGTTCCCGTCCGTCCTATGTTATCTTGCTTCATTCTTAGTTCCATCCTCAAGATAAAGGTGCATATAGATCCTTTTTTCATATCAGTCAACATTTAGTTTCATTGCGGAATATAAAGAAAAAATGTATCCTATGTTTCTTCTCGTACATTACCTACCGTGGATTTTGTCGTTGATAAACCAATATATTGTCTTCATTATTATTATCATTGTTATTATCATCATCATCATCATCATCATCATCATCATCATCATCTTTATCATCACCACCACCATCATCATCACCACCACCATCAACATCATCATCATCATCACACTTAGACTAAACATTTACATTGAAAATATAATATAGTAAAGGATAATAAACAATACAATATATACATTAACAAAGTAAGTGAATTGCTGAATTACAGACACAGAATTAGCAAATGGAAACCAAATTAAGAATACAGTTGGAAGCTGCAGCAACATTCAGCTATTAAGCTTACCAGAACAGTGTTATGTTTTAGCAAGGGAAAGGGGAGGGTGAACAGGATATGTGTGTGTGTGTGTGTGTGTGTGTGTGTGTGTGTGTGTGTGTGTGTGTGTGTGTGTGTGTGTGTGTGTGTGTGTGACGGTCATGATCCTAGAGCCGATCTATCTTTTACTCTTTTTTCGATTATTCATATTTCAATTTTTTTACATATTGAACAAAAATGATATTTGAGTCTACCCCTATCACTGGTATAAGAATATGATACCCCTTACTCTTTTTTTTTTCTTCAGCTGGTCAGTTATGGCGTTTATACTATTTCTTCCAACACCACAACTTTCCTCTTGAATCGAACATAAGAACATAAGGAGGCTGCATAAGACCAGTTTTCCTACACAAGGCAGCTCCTGTGCACCTCACACTTAACACTTACCCTCCCCTTCACCCCACGGCCCACACCTCACACTGAATAACTTAACCATGCCTAGCGTTTATACTACCTACTCTGTGTATTTGTAACGAAGGAAACCGAGGTGATGGAGGGTACGAACGGTGCTTCTTGATTAACTTACGTAGGAAGGGAAGGTGAGGGCACAGCTAACTTTGTCGGCCGTAGAATAATGTGGAGAGAGAGAGAGAGAGAGAGAGAGAGAGAGAGAGAGAGAGAGAGAGAGAGAGAGAGAGAGAGAGAGAGAGAGAGAGAGAGAGAGAGAGAGAGAGAGAGAGAGAGAGAGAGAGAGAGAGAGAGAGAGAGAGAGAGAGAGAGAGAGAGAAAAAAAAATTAAAACAGAGAAATAAAAGAGACTCCGGGCTTGTGCTGAGAGAAATGCATGTAAATGTATTTTGCATTTAAGCTTTTATTTTTTCCATTCTCATTTTATTTTTTATTTCATTACCAATTTGTTTATTAATTAATTGCTTGTTCTGTATATGTGTATTTTTTTCATATATATATTCAATAGCATCGGTCATTTAATCATTGTTTTATTATCATATTACAGTATTGCATTGAAGTAACCAATATATACGTTTATTTCATTTGGTTGTTTGTGTGTTTTGTTGGAATCCGAGATACATTCACTCTACACATCGCTGGTTGAATGGTTGAAAGTGAGCTCCATTGTTACCTGTCACCCTGCCCTCCGCTCACTTGCTTTATAAAACACGTTCAAATCCATACCTATAATATACAATGGTTATAAATGTGTATTAAATCATAAGACACGTTCAAAGCCATACCAATAATAATACATTTAGTACGATGCAATGTACGGCATGAATAATGATCCCTTTATTTATGTTGTTAGAATCATTAATGCAATGAATACATCTGTTACCAAGATTATAAATAGATACACCTGGGATGACGTCACTTACATGTCTCTATTGATTGGAAATATATATAAGGTTATTTTAACGTTAGGTGCATCTAGATGTTATGTATATATAGACATTAATCCTACGATGAAAGAGAATGATGTGTATGTATTAAGACAATAAGTGAATAATCTCCACAGTTTCCTTCATGAGGTTCAGGTTTTCAGAGCATTCATTGGCTATCGAGACCAGGTAATACAGGTGTGTGTGGGGCTGCCTCTCTGTTAAGGAACGTGTGTGTGTGTGTGTGTGTGTGTGTGTGTGTGTGTGTGGTGTGTGAGTGTGAGTGTGTGTGTGAGTGTGTGTGAGTGTGAGTGTGAGTGTGAGTGTGTGTGTGAGTGTGAGTGTGAGTGTGTGTGTGTGTGTGTGTGTGTGTGTGTGTGTGACTTTAACTTGCAATGAAATATTTCTTTCATTGAAATAACCTTTAATACAGTATTGCAGTATTTCAATATGTTTATAAATTATTTAACTACTTATTTCTTTGCATCCATAATGTTTCTCAAAACTTGTAATAGTTAAGAGTTTTTCAAACATGTTTGTGTCTGACATACCGAAAAAATACGATTAATGTATAAATGGATGAATAAATATATAATTAAATAGAAAAATTAGTAAATAGTAAGTGAATTAATATGAACAGTTCGTTAAAAAATTATAGCTAAATAGATGACACATAATCTATTTAATGTTTTTATACACGTGAGACGGACACGAAACTGCAAAACAAATTAAGTCAAAATAAAAGTATGGCTTTATAAACTAGAATAAAAAGTGGACAGATATTACACAAACACCATAATGATGACCCGATGGACTTGTTTCATCTATTGATCAAATCTATCTGCTCCTGCGCCAATATTTATTTGACGTTATTTTGAACCCAAACTAATCCAATTAAAATAAAGGGAAATGAAACGTATTGTTCAAGTTTTTTCGCGTTTTGTGTGGATATTTAGACCCAGTATTAAATGAATACAAAATTTAATTACAAAGTGCATTGAAAATCTCCCATTATGAAATGCGTTTTATAAGTGTACAAATTATTTACAAACCCATGGACTAATTGTTGTTTTCTTATTTTCATGTTCAATTATCCGTCTGTCTAATATCTATTCCACCATTTCTGTATTCAACGCTAAATAGAGAGTTTCAATAAATGACTTACCTTGTCATCTTCCCTTTACGCTATCGGCATAAAAATTACCTTTGCTCCTAGGTCACAAAATCATCTCTTCGCGGTGATATACACAATACATAAATCTCACTTGTCCTTTCTTCTTGCCCCTTCAATTGATAAGTCATGGCAAGGAATGAGGCTTATCCATCATGTTAACCAATCACATGAATATCGGGAGGAAAGCAAGAAAATTACACCATCCATCAGTAGAGTATAAACAGATTCTTGTTATTTTCGTCCCCAACTGTTGTGTTCCAAGGGAGCTGCTGCTTACATCACCAACCAAGGCAACTCTCGCCTGTGCTGTGATGGAATACGGTAAATAACTGCAACATACAGCACAGCAACACATTAATAAAACGACTGTGTGCTGTCAGCTATGGTGAGGCTTCCGTCCGTTGTGTGTGTTAGTTTAGAGAGAAAAGACAAGTGTTACAACGAGTAATTACAACTGTAATTACTCTGAAGGACAAGAAAGTGTGGGTCAGACATGCAAGAAAGGTATCGTAGAGGAGAGAGAGAGAGAGAGAGAGAGAGAGAGAGAGAGAGAGAGAGAGGAGAGAGAGAGAGAGAGAGAGAGAGAGAGAGATAGTGAGAGTGATGGATTATATGATAGATGTATTGTTTTCATTTTGTTTTCTTTACATATATCCTGTGTTTTGTCTATATATCACAGTGAGTCATTTTGAAATTGTGTTTAGGTGAAAATGACGGAATTCCAATTATATTTACAATAGTGATCTCGTGACTCCTTCTAGCGGCAAAAATCATATACTAACATCTGATATACATTTGTTAGCACTTGAAAGGTATTCCTCACGCCATCTATAAGTATAAGTAATAACATTTAGGAGTCTTTTTAAAGTAAGAATACAACGAATTTTGATAAACTCTTAAGATGTTAATTCTGTCTTTTATTGAATCACATCATCACGAGAGCTCTGGATTCCGTTTGTGGTCCGCTTAGGTTGAGAGTGGCGGGAACTATTTAGGATGGAATATAATCACTGGGTATGCTCAGACTCCAGAGGCTAGTTATGGAGGCTAATAATGCCACGCCTCCTGCTATATCATGCAAGGTGGTGGTGGTGGTGGTGGTGGTGGTGGTGGTGGTGGTGGTGGTGGTCCTGACGCTAAAACACTTCCTTCCAACAACGCCCATTAAGTAAAGTCTCTTTCTTGTATACTTACTCTATTGTTCTCTTGGAAAATATAGTAAATTTGAAGGATTTTTTCTCTGTGGTTTACAATATTTAGTCCCGATTGACTGTATTATTTTTTTTGTTTTTGCTTTTTTCAGTATATTTATTCATGTGTAGCTGCTTGATTTCCAGGTTGACTGAATTGTGTATTTTTTCTTTATCTTCTTCTTCCTCTTTCTCTTCTCTTCCTCCTCTTCCTCTTCCTCTCTTCCTCTTTATCTTCTTACTTATATCCTCGTATGAACACATTACATGCTAGTCTTAATGGTTGTAGTGTTTCTTATGAAGTTGTGTTATCATTAATTATTGTGTTAGGATCAGACAGTGTGTTTGTGAGGAAGACTTGATGGATCTGTACGACTCTTTGACTGTATATTTATTTTAATTTTTTTAACGTGTAGTAGTGCTTTTTATTTTATTGTACGTCTCGTTATTATTATTTATTATTGTTTAGTATTATTTGTTTTGTATTTTTACTGATACTATTATTGTTGTTATTATTATCATTATCATTATCATTTTGTTATCGTCATCATCATCATCATCATCATCATCATCATCATCATCATCATCATCATCATCACATCATCATCATCATCATCATCATCATATTTATTCAACCATTACCTGCCATTCATTCCTCGTCCCGTCATACAAAATGCGAGCTTGAATATTTTTTCGTGTGTGTGTGTCTTTATGACTTATAATTTATTGCATATGAAGCCATGAAGGTTTATACGGCATTTCATTCTTGTCATCACAGAGAAATTTATTATTATTTTCTTTTTCGGAACTGCAGTGAGGTGAACGGCAGAATTAATATATCTGTGGGGAAAAAAAAACTCAGCTAATGTATTCACTCTTTCTTTTAAAATATGGAAATAAAGGCATTTAAAAGTTGCAACGCTTGGCAGCTTAAAGTTGATAAGTGGCTGCCTTTACTGTGGTGAAGAGAGAGACACACAGAGACACGCAGACAGACATACAGACAGACAGTGAAGCCAGAGTATAGACATTGAGCATCCCTTAGCGTGAGACATTTGGTTTTAGGCTTCAGTAATTTTGTGACATGTCTATCTCCTTGAGGCTCCAACCTTCCTTGAAACGTCTTCATATCCTCCGTTTTGACGATTTAATTACTTGGTCTCGTCAGCAGACAAGTCCTGGTAACTTGTGCGTGTATTTCTTCCTTCGCAGAAATCGTTTTCGTTCTCATGAATTCTTCAGAGTTGGTTTTCTGATAGCAAGCTAAACTAGATTTATTAAAGGTTGCTATGGCTCAGACTATCTTTGTAAGCAAGTGTTGAGTCCTTGGAGCACGGGAGTGTATTCCACTAAGCCTCCCTCCAGCCCTTGTAACCAAGTATTATTACACTTTTTGGACTCTCCAGCTGAGGGAAGGAATCTCCTTGCACGGTCCATCTTTCTGTGGGAATCCTTTTCCACGCCTGAGAAATTCTCCTGAAATGAAACCGGAAAGTGTGAATCTTTGGGATCCATTGAGTCGAGGACCACTTTGTATTTCTTGATAGCAGACCCACGAACACGCGGGAACAGCGTCTCTTTGTGGATACACACGCTAACACAACACACAAACTTGTAAATTAAAGTAGACACAGAAGAACGCAAATAAATACGAATTCAATATATATGTATATGTATATATATATATATATATATATATATATATATATATATATATATATGTGTGTGTGTGTGTGTGTGTGTGTGTGTGTGTGTGTGTGTGTGTGTGTGTGTGTGTGAGGGTGTGTGTGTGTGTGTGTGTGTGTGTGTGTGTTATGTATGTCGGCAAACCAATCTTATTTCTCTTTGACTCCCTTCTTTCAAGTTTCCCTTCCTTCTCATAGATTGCTTAACTCATGTCAGGTTTGCATCATATCCCCCCAAGTTGTTTGGTATGATTGCTGCAAACACCGACATTGCACCAACATTTTAGCTGAAAAAAGTCCTTTTCAGCCTATGGGAAGCACATTTCCGTAAGGCAACCTAGCTTTTCGTATAGGATGAGTTTAGATATTGGCCATCACATCACATCACATCACTTCCTTTTAAATCTACCTTTTATTTTTCGCTTTGAAACTTTTTATCACTGCTGTGTTTGTACGTCTCTCCATTGCTTCTCCAACCTTGTGGCAGTGAAAGTCTGGTACAATCCTTTCACTTTTACGACCAACTCCTCCATGCATCAGTTTCCAAATTTTTTTTTTTTTTCATTTATTTTTCACAACAAGAATCATATAACCTCTCGACATTTATTTACATTTCTACGAACGAGATATTTTGTTTTTATTTTTTGTTATTTATATGAACAGGACACCTACAGTTTTATAAGTTTGAATAATATAATATTTAGCTTTTGGCAAGCTTCGTCCTTTTAATATTGTATTGTTTATTCTTGACTTGTGTAATATTTATTTGCTCTCTCTCTCTCTCTCTCTCTCTCTCTCTCTCTCTCTCTCTCTCTCTCTCTCTCTCTCTCTCTCTCTCTCTCTCTCTCTCTCTCTCTCTCTCTCTCTCTCTCTCTCTCTCTCTCTCTCTCTCTCTCTCTCTCTTTATACACACATTCACCCACCCACCCACCCATACACCCACCCATCCATATGGCGTGACTGCCTTATCGATGGTAATGGCAGTGTAATAATGACGGTTGGACGCGGTAAGGCGGCCGGCCCTCCACCCTCCACCCTCCACCCTCCACCCTCCACCCTCCACCCTCACCCTCCCTTCCCTTGCCTTCTCTCAGGGGAAATTAAGTCTAGCCTTTCTTTACCGCCCAAAAAAATCCCTGCACTCAGACTCTTCAGAGGGATGAGGGAAAAATATCAAAACACCTCATTTAAACAACAGAGGGAAAAAAAAATGTTATTCGTAGATTTCTTTAACTCTTTGCATTAATTTCACTGCATCATCAGGATAGCGGGAAAAAAATTGAAATTACTGAGCGAGAAAGTTTTTTTCACTTATTTTTCTTATATACCTATGTTCTTTTTTTAAACGTGCAATGGAACAGTAGGGATGAAAGTGGAGGAGGAGGAGTAGGAGGAGGAGGAGGAGGAGGAGGAGGAGGAGGAGGAGGAGGAGGAGGAGGAGAAAAAGGAGGAGTAGGAAGCGATAGGTTGGTAGGTAGGTTAGTTTATGAAAGTGTTTGGTGACAGCAATATACAAAAATATAATAATTCATTCCTGTGTCATATCTATTTGTGTGGAGTACATGTATTGGAACGCATTCAGATTCGTATATTGATGTACCGTTCCCTTCAGAGAGCTGCCGTGTAAAAATGCTAAAATATACGTTTTCCTTTTATGACTGATATGAAACTACATCTGTGTGCCCTGAAAAACACTCGTGATTGAACGCTATGTGCAAATACAGTATGTGAAAGTGTTTCGTAATTGCCTCTTGGTCAGTCTTTCAAATATTATGCAATTTTATATTCATACATCATTCATCTTTTTCGTGGAATCTTGGAAATTTCTTGGAATATTGCAAGGCTACAAGGACAATGGTTTGTATATTGAAATATTCCTCGTGAGAATTGTCATAAGTTAGGTGTCTGAAGATTGTTTTGCAAGTCATAACATATTGATAGATAGGCGATGGGTGGGTGGTCAAGGTGAAGGTGTTGTGGTGCTGGTGAGGATATGCTTGCAAACCCTTAACAAAGTCTATTCGTTCTCCACGGTACTCACTACTTTAATTTTGATTGCTACTTCAGAAAAAGGGCGTTGTAAAGTATTTATCGATACATACTTTATATCTGCTTGAGCCGCTAAAGGTTGTTCCCTCTTTTCCCTTATACATAACTTGGTGTGTTTTCTGACTTCCATCCAGTGTTCTCTTATCATGAATTGGTGTTTCCATTTGAGTTGGATTCGCTGTTTGAATGATGATGCAAGTGTCGGTGTTTACTGGGAAACTACCACATACACCACCACCACCACCACCACCACCACCACCACCACTACTACCACTACTACCACTACTACCACTATTACTACCACTACTACTCCTACCACTCTTTCCTTCCATCAACATTCACATTTATCACCACCACCACCACTACCAATAGCAACAACAACAACAACAACAACAACAACAACAACATCATCATCAACAGTCATCCACCTGAGCCCACCACCACGCCAGGTAAACACTCGCCAGGTAGTATTCGCCATTTTACAACGTGCAGTATTAGAATCAGACCACAATGCAATAAAACTACGACCTACAAATGTGCGTCACTGCCAACTATTTTTCACTGTCGCGAGTATAAATTATCCGGTGACGCTCGTTAGCACCTGGTCACACTTCACCTGGCGACAGATGTGGGTAGTGCAGGTGTTTGCAGGTGAAATACTTCGGTAATTACCCACACCTCCTCTAATATATAGTCTCGCTGCTGACACCAGGGAGAAATATTCCGGTGATAACGCAGTGTGATTACGCCTCACCAGATGGCGTCTTGGGGATGTGTCTGTTTGTCTGTCTGGCTGTCTGTTTGTCTGTCTGGCTGTTTGTCTGTTTGTCTATCTGTGTGGTGGAGGTTGTGTTTGTGTGTGTTAAGGTGACTATCCCGTGTGTTTATCAGAGTGTGTGTTTGTTTGAATGTTTAATGGGTTGTTTGGGTCATCTACGTCCACTACTGAATCTGTTTGTCCAATTGACTCAGTTAGTTTGTCTGTGTTTGGCAGATTGACTGGCTGGCTGTTTTTTGCCGTCGTATGTTTGTTTGTCTGTATGTGTGTGTGTGTGTGTGTGTGTGTGTGTGTGTGTGTGTGTGTGTGTGTGTGTGTGTGTGTGTGTGTGTGTGTGTGTTTACAGGAGTTTTCTCATGTTTGTCTATCAGGCCGTGTGTCTATGTCATCATCCGTGTAAGTGTGGAAAAAATATTATACTCGGCATACGTGTGCGACCCTTTTTTTTTTTCTCTCTCTCTCTCTCTCGCTCTCTCTCTCTCTCTCTCTCTCTCTCTCTCTCTCTCTCTCTCTCTCTCTCTCTCTCTCTCTCTCTCTCTCGCTCTCGCTCTCTCTCTCTCTCTCTCCTTGTGTGTATGTAAATATTTAGATAGATGGATAGTAGATATTAGATAGATGAATATGATAATCCTGGAACGAACAGAATTATAAAATCAGAGAGAAAAAAAAATAGAATGAAAAAATAAACAACACAGTAATATATAATCTTTTTTTGAGCTGAAATACTGAAAATTGCTGTATTCTTTTTCCTCCATATTACCAAGAGCCTGGTCATATTTCACAGTGGAATGCAGGCAAATGTACGGCCCCGCTCACCTGGTTTTAGTGATTGCATTTTAAAGAGAAAGGAGAGAGTCAGCTCTTGGAAGTCTCGTCAGGCCAGGGAATGTACGCAACTTTTTTTTTATGCTGGTAGAGAGAAGGGAGAGGTACTGGTGGTGGTTATATTTTCTTGAAGAGGAGGATAAAGTAGTGACATAAAGTAGAATGTGAGGTGGCTTTATGTAGGAGTAGGTTGGGAATGTAATCAAGAAGGGCACGACAAGGGTGTATGACTTTCTGGAAGAGGAAAAATAGGGTAGAGTAGTGTTAGATAATGAGATTTTGGTGGTGGAGAAACACAGAACGAAGGAGAATTACTTTATATATCTAACAACTCGACCAACTGTCTTCCTTAGAGAAATCCTCCATCCTTCCCTAGTAAGTAGTTGGTCGATACATCAGAGACAAAAAGTACTTCTCCTTTGTCTCCTGTTTCTTCACCACCAAACTTTCCCTCACTTGTCTCTCTTCTATAGTACTGTGTGAGATAGCTTTCCCGGGTTTGGAGGAAGGGAATGTAAGGTGTACGGTGAGGTTTAGAAGTTAGTCAGCGAGTACGTTAGAAGACTGAGGAAGGAAATAAATGTTGAAGTAACGCAATTTGTAAGCATTTAGATGTGATGTACTACCCTGCAGGTGTTGGTTGTGCTGCAGGTACTGAAAATAGTGTTTGATATTAAGTGATGAAGAACAAAAGGCTAAGTGATCTGATGTTAAAGAATAAAAACATTAGAATATCATATTAGAAACTTAACATAGTATAATTGATAGATTAGTTAGGTGATAGTATCGCTTAGTGATATGTGTGTGTTACCGAAGAATTGTATTGAAATGTTTGCGGGATACGTGTTTAAAGAAGGCAAGTCAAGTTAAGTTAAGGAATCAGGTTGACGATATTCCCTTCCAGCTTAAGACAACGAAAAACATCAGGATTGTTTTGATAATTTCATGTCTTTAAGGAAGCTTCTTTGCCATACATACAACACTTATAAAGAAACCAATGTTGTATTAGCTATTAGGACAGTTTTTTAAGGCATCAATGTGTTTGTTTCTGTTCCAAATGTACTGTTGGTCCTGTTTGCCTGGTAAGGGGGAAGGCGTGTGAGCTTGTTTATTATTGTCAAGGGTTACACATATTTCCACCATGAATTATTAATGAAAACACTTCCATTTATGCATCACATTATTATGATGATGAGATAAAGTTTTAATGACTTTAATTCAAGATAAGTTAAGTATCATGTAGAATAATAAGTTACTTAGAATAGTTTTGTTTTAAGTATCATATTCATAAGTACAACCTACATATACATTGCATAACTACCATAAATATTACACAAACTCATATTAAAAATGGAAAAAAAAATGGATGAAGCAAACAGAATATGTCTACTTTTAACCTGCAGCGTACACACTGCAATACTCTATCCAGTACATTATGCAATACACTAAATAATACACTATACACTACACTATACACTACACTATACACTACACTATACACTACACTATACAATACACTATACACTACACTATACACTACACTATACACTACACTATACACTACACTATACAATACACTATACACTACACCATACACTACACTATACACTACACTATACACTACACTATACACTACACTATACAATACACTATACACTACACTATACACTACACTATACACTACACTATACAATACACTATATCCTACACTATACACTACACTATACAATACACTATACACTACACTATACAATACACTATACAATACACTATACAATACACTATACACTACACTATACAATACACTATACAATACACTATACAATACACTATACACTACACTATACACTACACTATACAATACACTATACAATACACTATACAATACACTATGCAATACACTATACACTACACTATACACTACACTATACACTACACTATACACTACACTATACAATACACTATACACTACACTATACAATACACTATACAATACACTATACACTACACTATACAATACACTATACAATACACTATACAATACACTATACACTACACTATACAATACACTATACAATACACTATACACTACACTATACAATACACTATACAATACACTATACACTACACTATACAATACACTATACAATACACTATACACTACACTATACAATACACTATACAATACACTATACAATACACTATACACTACACTATACACTACACTATACACTACACTATACACTACACTATACACTACACTATACACTACACTATACAATACACTATACACTACACTATACACTACACTATACAATACACTATACAATACACTATACAATACACTATACAATACACTATACACTACACTATACACTACACTATACAATACACTATACACTACACTATACAATACACTATACAATACACTATACACTACACTATACAATACACTATACAATACACTATACAATACACTATACACTACACTATACAATACACTATACAATACACTATACACTACACTATACAATACACTATACAATACACTATACACTACACTATACAATACACTATACAATACACTATACAATACACTATACACTACACTATACAATACACTATACACTACACTATACACTACACTATACACTACACTATACACTACACTATACACTACACTATACACTACACAATACACTACACTATACACTACACTATACACTACACTATACACTACACTATACAATACACTATACAATACACTATACACTACACTATACAATACACTATACACTACACTATACAATACACTATACACTACACTATACACTACACTATACAATACACTATACACTACACTATACAATACACTATACACTACACTATACACTACACTATACACTACACTATACAATACACTATACACTACACTATACACTACACTATACAATACACTATACACTACACTATACACTACACTATACACTACACTATACACTACACTATACAATACACTATACACTACACTATACAATACACTATACAATACACTATACAATACACTATACACTACACTATACAATACACTATACACTACACTATACAATACACTATACAATACACTACACTACACTATACACTACACTATACAATACACTATACAATACACTATATAATACACTATACACTACACTATACACTACACTATACACTACACTATACAATACACTATACACTACACTATACACTACACTATACAATACACTATACAATACACTATACACTACACTATACAATACACTATACACTACACTATACACTACACTATACACTACACTATACACTACACTATACAATACACTATACACTACACTATACACTACACTATACAATACACTATACAATACACTATACACTACACTATACACTACACTATACAATACACTATACACTACACTATACACTACACTATACACTACACTATACAATACACTATACAATACACTATACACTACACTATACACTACACTATACACTACACTATACAATACACTATACACTACACTATACAATACACTATACACTACACTATACAATACACTATACAATACACTATACAATACACTATACACTACACTATACACTACACTATACAATACACTATACACTACACTAGGGTACTTGTAGCTGGCGGGATCTTCTGTACTACTACTACTACTTACTACCAACTCCCCCTAATCTTCCTCTTCTTCTTTCTCCTCTTCCTCCTCCTCCTCCTCCTCCTCCTCCTCCTCCTCCTCCTCCTCCTCCTCCTCCTCCTCCTCCTCCTCCTACCTCACTCCCTGATTACTCCTTCAGTCTACAAGGTGAATGAATATCTTCCACATTTTTTTACAAATTTTTCACGGAATGATCGAATTTTTTTTTCTTTTACGGTCTTTCGTTATTGTTTTGTTATCATCATTTATTTGACACAATGAGCAGGACTGACTAAGTGTTTACTAGTGGTATACGTTTTGGAAATGAATGTGTAGTAAATTACGAATACGCAGCTCATTGCTATTCTTTTTGCATATTATATATCTAAATAAAAAAAAATTAATTCCGTCCTCCTGCCATCCTGTGTGTATGTGTGAGTGTGAACGTGTGTGCGTGTGTGTGTGCGTGCTTGCGTGCATTCCTGGCGCACTACTGCAATATTCAAAAGCCAGACAATTTACATTGGCTTTATTTTATCTTTTTTTTCAGCAGTTGATGAAATGCTCAATTGAATTGGTTTCGAAACTGACTAAAAATTTTGGATCGTGTACATTGCTAAACTATTACTTTTTTTCACTGATAGCATAGTAAACATTTCCCTCTACTGTTTTTAAATCTCTCTCTCTCTCTCTCTCTCTCTCTCTCTCTCTCTCTCTCTCTCTCTCTCCTCTCTCTCTTCTCTCTCTCCTCTCCTCTCCTCTCCTCTCTCTCTCTCCTCTCTCTCTCTCTCTCCTCTCCTCTCCTCTCCTCTCTCTCTCTCTCTCTCTCTCTCTCCTCTCTCTCTCTCCTCTCTCTCTCTCCTCATCTCTCTCTCTCTCCTCTCCTCTCTCTCCTCTCTCCTCTCTCTCTCTCTCTCTCCTCTCTCTCTCTTTTTCTTTTCTCTCACTCTCTCACCTCTCTCTCTCCCTCCGTGAAATTTCCATTCGCTGTTTTGTTGTTCTTTCGGTGTGACACTACAAAAAATGTTTCCCCTCGTGTATGTGCGTCACGCCTCGTGCTGGCCGTGCAGGGTTAGTGAGTGCATCAAAACACTCCCTTTAACAACAGCCTCAAGGACGAGATTTAGGAGACTTTAGTGCAGTGATTCTAGAGGATCTAATTTAAGTAAGCCAATGGTTCGAGATGGTGTTTGATCGGGATGAATTATGTAATTTTTGAAGATACGTTACTACTTGTGTGTATCAATAATGAATTTTTAAAGCGGTATATAAAACAGAAAATGAAGAAAGATTTATAAGCAACAGAAACCCCAGGAAACCAGTTTTTACCACATAGCACAGACGCTGAGGCTGAGGCTGAGGATGAGGCTGCCTCGAAATCCCTCCCGCAGGTAACCAACTCTTTGTACTGAAGCACTGAGACAACGAGGGACGAATCTTTTGAGCCTTTTGAACCGGGAACACCACTCGCCAGAGAACCATCCGAGGCAGGGTCATCTTGCAAAGGAAAAGAAGAAGAAATTGCCATCCCAACAAGCTCCCAAGTCTTGATAAAAAAGAAATGGGAAACTAAATTGTGTGCGGAACCAGATATATACCGACTCTCTTCAACGTTTTTTCTTACTCTCTGCAACGATATATTTATTCACTTCTTTATGTAGTTTGAAATAGTGACCTTCAGGATTTACATTGCAGTTTTTTAATATTAGTTCATGTCAAGCAGAAAGTGATGGGTTAAGAGAAAGAGAGAGAGAGAGAGAGAGAGAGAGAGAGAGAGAGAGAGAGAGAGAGAGAGAGAGAGAGAGAGAGAGAGAGAGAGAGAGAGAGAGAATACACATCATACAACCCCTATGTCTCCCACCCTCGACGAATACACTCCTGAGGTCACCAAACGACTACAAAACCTCGGAATAAATCGTCTCACCAACTCGTAAACCTTTATAGAGAGTCCCGCCAGCAGCCCACTCCTCTCCCCGGCCGGCTGACGTGCTTCCGTCCTTCACAGTTACAGTTCCCGTCCACAGACACTCTTTCACACCCACGTCTCGTCCTGCCTCGCCTCCAGACAAACTAAATTTTGCCCATCGACTCGCGTGTCCCGCCTGAACCCTTTCCATGACTCCTGCAGCATGTAAATGAGAGGCTGTATTCCACGACCTGGTGGACGGTACACAGCTGTTGTTACTTCTACGTTAAGCCACTTTTGTACCGGCGTCGCAGAGGGAATGCTGATGAGGTAGTCTCCAATAGGACTCAGATCACGTACAATACTTAAGATTGATAAATAAAACTGACTGTAGAGATTTCTTTATAATGTTCCTTCTTTTCTTTTTTTTTCGTTAAATGATGCGTATATCTCATTGCAGTTTATATATATTTCTTTCCTAATATGCGTCCAGTACATACACAGAGACAACACACTTGAAAGGAAGCTTCCTTCTGCACGTTTCTGAATACGTTTTGTATAAAAGAAGACTGAAAACTGGAGAAAAGTAACAAATTGTAAATTAGGTTCACCAGAAACAGACGAAGAATATTTTTTTCTCACCCCAAATGTATCGATTTTTCTGTTCGTTGAATAAAAAATGGTGCGTAACTTTCTTCTTTATTGCTGCACATTTTTGTGAATTTAGAGAGAGAGAGAGAGAGAGAGAGAGAGAGAGAATACAGTCGCAGATAAACAAAAGTGAGTTTGTTTCGGATTCATCAAGCAGATATAATTATATGAAAATACTTGATTATTTGCATAGGACCATATCCCTATCTGTGTAAGTTTTACGAGACACATTCTGGAATTATCTCACATTATGGAGCATATACATGGTCATAATTTATACTGTATCTATATATTATTTTCCTTCATACTCGTTATTTACATGAGATTCTAGTTTACTGGGTTTTTACTCAGCCCAGAGAACAAACATTCCATGCACTGTTTACATTACACATTATACTCACTGGCGATAAAATGGAAAGTAATCAAAAGGGAATGAGGACTATGGAAGGTAATGTTGAATCATCAGCTGTCTTAATGTCTGTCAGTAAGGGGGGTGGGGGGTGAAGCAAGGCGGTCCTGGTCTCCTCAGTAGGGATCGTCTGCCCTTCGGAAGGAACATAACTTGCTTGGTCTGTTGCTGCTGAGAATCATTGCCTCGTGCATCACTGCGTTGGCCGAGTGTTCCGCGTGGTCGTGAAATTTTAGGATGAATAATGCAGTCGTGGAATTTATTGTCAGTTTGCTGTCACTTTTGGACAGCATGGATACCTTATCTGAAAGGCTGTAAGATTGTAAGTCATGTCAGAGAGGTAGGAAGAGTACTTAAAGGATTTAGGTGAAATATTATGACCCAT
Organism: Metacarcinus magister; assembly: GCA_029783475.1. Taxonomy (NCBI): domain Eukaryota; kingdom Metazoa; phylum Arthropoda; class Malacostraca; order Decapoda; family Cancridae; genus Metacarcinus; species Metacarcinus magister. Next base: position 83,282 of record JAPQNM010002409.1, on the reverse strand, counting down.
TAGTTAGTGTATCGTTTCCAGTGTTATCCTCTGCATCGGCCCGTCCTTTAGCAGTACATGTGTTGAATGTATAAGAAAATAAACACCCTACAAGATTAGATTAAGAATATTTGTGTTCATAAATGGTTGATACGATGCATGAGATGAAATGATTAAAAGTAAAAAAAATATATATAATAAAAAAAAGTGTAGTCGTGGAGGAAGGTGCAAGAGAGTTGATGTCGGTGATAAGGGAGGTGACGCTGATGGTGTTTTCTTGAGGGTGAACCAACTTGGGCCAGAACAGTGCCAGGAATAGAGCCTTCCGGGTTGTGGCGCCGTGAAGCTCAGCAGCGGCCTTGGGTACCACTGGTAAAGGAGGGGGGGGGGCGAGAACTGTGTTGGTGCAGACTGTGTACCTTTTATTTAATGGTTATTGATTACCATTAATAAAAACGAAGAAAACTCCTCTCGTGATATCTTAAACGATGAATAATAATGCCTAATTTCAGGTATTTATGTTAACTCGTTGGTTGTTTAAACATATTTTTCATGGAAACATTTATCATGATGAGCAGGAATATGCTGCCTGTGGCTGCAGGAACTTATTCTTGAAAGCCTCTATCTCAGGAAGACCCAAGAAGAGTAAGGCTATTATGTGAGGAAAATGTTGAGTTTCAAAGTTACGAGTAGAGTCTTGTTGGCAGGACTGGGCCACACACAGCCGGGGGAGGGGGGGGAGTCCCCTTGGCTCCTGTGTTAGCATGTTCACTTTTATTATATTATCAATATTGGGGTTTTTTTTAGTATCGTGTTCCCCCACTATTACTTAATCAGGAAGTTCTTTTAACGCAAAAGATTCCGTAAGTGTATTTTTCCAAATAAGTACTAAGTTCTGAGGAAAAGTCCCATCAAATCTTATGAATTTTTTGGTGGTTGCAGAGTGGTTGAGAATCACAGACATGCTCGCACTGAACATTTATCTTATTCTAACCTCGGTCAGGTAATGCACAGTGGTTAACAAAAGCTGTAACAAAGGTGTAACATTTACCAGCGATGGTTGTGACCTCATCGTTATATATATATATATATATATATATATATATATATATATATATATATATATATATTATAACTGCACATCCTATAACGGTGCAGTAGCGTATAGAAGAATCGTACGTGTATATAATACAGTGAGTGTGACGCTCCTGCTATCAAGCTGCAGGTCGGCAAGAATCATTAGGTCATTGCAAGTGACATAGAGTTTAGTATATAACAAGAGAGTCGGTGATATCGTATACTGTCCAAGCACCGCCGGAGGAAATAATTAGCTTTATGGGCATCTGCATGGATATGTTGCACATTGTTTTTTATTTGTATTTACTATGTATTTTCGTTTTTGTGATGCCATTTAGTATATGTCATAAAGAATAATGTAGTGTAAGCGGATGATCTAATACACAATTATTATTTTCCTTTATTTTCCCATTAATGCCTTTGTGCTTCACTAAGGTAACGTAACAATGCAATTAATGGTTTAGTGGAACAAGAAAATTTGCCAAAAAATGGACAAGTAAATAAGCAACAAAAAAAATTGCATTGCCTCAAATGTTATGTGACATTTAAATATTCTTCAAAAGTACCAAATTACACCCCAGAGGAAGCACAAAACTCAATTTGTAGCCCTGCATGAAGCACGGAACGGAACACCCTACTTGAAGGGAGGATTGGTAAGAGGAGTGTGTGGTGTGGTTATTAAATTTGTACCTACAAAATCCGTACCAAGTTACATTTATGAGAGTGTGGAAAGGGGTTTCTTCCTTTTCCAGCTGTGATATACGTATACACTCACACTGCAGATGAAATCGAATCAGTCTTCAGCATAAGTGAGTCTCGGTTATTTTGGCGTGTAGAGTAGGTCATTGCGTAGGGATATAATGCAGCATCACACGTGTTGTATCAAGGTGAATTATACTATCGAGGATGGAAGCTTCACTGCACTGAATAATTAAACATTGTTATGTGAGACGGGCATTGTTACACACAAAGTATTAAAAACAAGGTAGATATTTGTACACACTTGTGCCCTTCTTGACAGACGATACATTACAATGATGAGTTGTTCGTTGATGATTAACATACATTTTTCATTGGATAGGATCAAGTGTTTGATATCGGTAACATATTATTGAGTTATTATGTTGTTCATGATTTTGGGTAAAAAATATAGTTCAGTACAACCTTTAAGTAACTCCACGAACATTAGTGAACAGTTCTACTTCGATGAGGTTGATGTTCTAATGAATGATATGTTATTATTTATACTAAAAGATATGAAACATGATCAGCAAAGGTAAATCATAATGACAAATCAATCAAGGCAAATACACTTTTTATCGCAATCTTATAAAAATAGTATTGAAAAACTTTCTAAAAACAAGAATCTCCATTACCAGACTATCAATACTTTCAGTCTTATATTAAAAAATGTGAAGTTCCTCTTTGTGAAGTTGAACTAATTCGTCTGAGTCTCTCTCTCTCTCTCTCTCTCTCTCTCTCTCTCTCTCTCTCTCTCTCTCTCTCTCTCTCTCTCTCTCTCTCTCTCTCTCTCTCTCTCTCTCTCTCTCTCTCTCTCTCTCTCTCTCTCTCTCTCTCTCTCTCTCTCTCTCTCTCTCCTCTCTCTCTCTCTCTCTCTCTCTCTCTCTCTCTCTCTCTCTCTCTCTCTCTCTCTCTCTCTCTCTCTCTCTCTCTCTCTCTCTCTCTCTCTCTCTCTCTCTCTTTGTGTGTATATATATACATATATATATATATATATATATATATATATATATATATATATATATATATATATACATATATATACATATATATATATATATATATATATATATATATATATATATATATATATATATATACATATATATATATATATATATATATATATATATATATATATATATATATATATATATATATATATATATATATATATATATATATATATATATATATATATATTCGTATTATATTTATTAATTTCCTGCGAGAGGATAGTGTTCTATAATCTCATTGTAGTGGTGGGTGATTGCTGTTTTGTTTGTGAATAACATCAAAGAACATTGCAGTGATACACTGCTCTAAATATTTTTTTGTGGTAAATATAATGAGTGTGTGTGTGTGTGTGTGTGTGTGTGTGTGTGTGTGTGTGTGTGTGTGTGTGTGTGCGTGTGTGTGTGTGTGTGTGTGTGTGTGTGTGTGTGTGTGTGTGTGTGTGTGTGTGTGTGTGTGTGTGTGTGTGTGTGTGTGTGTGTGTGTGTATTGTATGTGTGCATTGTGTGTCAGTGTGAGTGTGTTTTCATCTCAAATTTTCATTCATTTATTGTAAATATACTTATACGCTTTAGAGGCAGCATGCATAGCCTTGGCGTGGAAAGATGTAATGGTAACAGCGTCGTACACCTCGGAGCCGCCTCTTTCCCCTCCCTCCTGTCCCTTACACACATCCACTCTCAAAAAAGTAGTCTGTTGTGAAGTTGCGTGTGAGTAACTTAAACAGAGTCGCTAAGTGTTGTAGTGTGGCGTCCCGGGAAGCACTAGGAATGTGTAACCTGCCATGTAGCACTCCACTATTGCCTCTGTCTAGTGGAATTCAACGATCGGTAATGGAGCGTCGATCCCCTGTCATTGCCTTTACAGTTATGGTAATTGTCCCAACGAGTCACTAGATTGTAGCTGTAGTGTAGACGATCACCATCACCATCAACTCAAGCCAGTATATTGCATTAACGCTGGAGAATACAACCCAATTTAATCCGTATATGAGTGTGTTCATACTTTTTTAATGCATTTTATTCTTTCAACGACATAATTAAAAAAAAAATGGAAATAATAAAAATACACTGGAAATAATAACAGAAAATCTAGGCAGAACGAACAAAAAAAGTTATAAAATTATATCAACTGATGCACATGAGCAGCACTTCACCTTTATTGGCAATGTAGGGATTGGTCTCGAGTCCAGTACAGTGTTATGGTGATCAGTGAAGCACAGTGACGGTGCCTGTAACCTCACCTGTAACCTTACCTGTAACACTAACACGTGGCACTACTTAACACACTGCTGCCCATTTAGTGTTTCCATCGTACAGCTTCACATAATCCTAAATGGTTGAACGTGTAAACATCTCCCGCGGCAGTATTTCATATATCAAATTGCAGAATACGATATGATTGCCACCGCTTCCGTAACCCAGCAACAGGTTACCTACAAACATCGAGGGAATAGTTTATATTTAGCAAGTGTCGATCGGGCGAGTGAAGTGCAGAGGCCTCGGGAACTCAGGTTCATTTAGCGAGCATGAAACTATGTTACCAGGAGGAGGGAAAAAAAGAAATTTCATCAGTGAACCAGGTTGTGGAAGGTTATTTCAAGGTTATGACGCTACTAAATCAAATATTCTTTTTTATTTATATGTAGTTTCAGTAACAGTTATTTTTTTTATATCACTTTGCCTCTTTCTCTCTTTCCTTAACACATGGCTAACACTTACAATAAGACGTAACACACAATGTAACTTATTCAGAAGTGTCATGAACAAGTTTGAATATAAGTTCCAGAAAAAAAAACTATTAGAAATGGAAAATGGTTTCACGACGACCGCAGGAAAACAAAAGAAAAGAGATAAATGTTATGTAACGTATTACAAAGAGAGTTCAGTACATAAGCACACGAACAGTGTGATTGAACCATCGTAATGCATGCACCAAATTATGAAGAGTATCAAATGTGTGTGTTGAGACGGACATGATAACGTAAGACAACACACAAACTGTTCTTTAAGTGCATTAATAACAACAATTATAGTGATGGAGAGAATAAAGAGTATAGTGACGACGAGGAACTATGGAAAACCATTAAATAGGAATTTCAATTTGCATTTACGATGGATGATGCATTGTAAGTTGATACATTTTCCTGTATTTTACAAGGAAAAAAAAAAGTTTGAACAACTCTCCGGTTACTAGAGGTGGAGTTGATGTCAGAATCTTGATGTTGGAGTCGGATTTACAAGTTTTATGTACCGACTCCACAACTCTGGTCATTACTGGTCCTTACTATGTTTATATGTATGTATGTATATATATAGAGAGAGAAGAAAAAAAAAGATGATAGCTAAAATAATGATAATAATGATATTAAAAATAATAATAATAATAATAATAATAATAATAATAATAATAATAATAATAATAATAATAATAATAATAATAATAATAATAATAATAATAATGTCACTGCTGCTGCTGTTGATGTTATCGTTGTTGTTTTTGTTGCTGGTGCTGTTGTTACTATTATTCTTATTATACTACTACTGTTATCACAAAGTACGGCATAGACTTACTCGTAGATCTCGTCACAAATAAACTAGTCCACTTCCAGTAGAAAGAAGAAGAAAAGAAGGAGAAGAAAAACAACAACAATAAGAATAATGGTATATACTTTCCTGACTCAACATCTACCGACTAATAATTTTCATGGTCATTTACCTTTTTACCTTTCTCCGTAATCTGTTAAGCATTCATCCCCTCCTGAAGCCTTCCAGATAATCAGACGACTTCATCAACCACTAATCTACTCCTTCCAGCATCCTGCGTCCTATCATTCATCAATCTGTCAGGCTGCCTCGTGCTGGTAATTCTTCTCAGACACTTCCTTTCACCACATCCACTCTCCTCGCACCCTCAATTTCACCTTTAATATTAACCAACAGTTCACGGTGTTGCAAGATAATCCCTTTTA
>JAPQNM010002409.1:65000-67500 GCA_029783475.1 Metacarcinus magister | reverse complement strand
ACCAACAAGGAAAATGTGGTTCGATAAAATATGAAAAAAGGAATTTTGTTACAGACAAGAAAAAAACATGAATATTGGAAATGGATTTTGATTCAGTGAGGAAAAACACATTTATTTTTCCAGCTAAGGTGTCCACTTGACTGCACCTTTGCGTCTCTTTTATCTATTTTGTCTAACGCTTAAAGAAATACACTTTTAGCAGGCGTGTCAGCTTACGTCTTCAACAACCCACTAACCCATTTTTCCACTTTTCAGGACTCCATTGTTGCAGGGAACCCACTGCTGCTTCTCCTGGTAAGTACAACCCTCGTGTAGCAAATGGAATTGACATTTTTTATTGTTAGCTTTGCCCTAGCTATAAATTTTCTTAACTTGAGAAGAGAACAAATTTACTGAGTTATAGTAACATCAGTCTACAAGGAGGGAGAGAACCAGCAATTTATAGTTATTCCGTGAACGCTGTGATGAAGTGACGATAGACTTTTAGATGGACGGGAAATAACATGACACCGACACTCCATTACAAACACCGTAGCTGGAGGACATAACACACAAGTCATGCCACGCTGAACACACCCAACATGCCCCAGCCTTTCTCTCCTAATACCAAGCCCCAACAAAGTATAGTCATCAGCATACTAAGCAAGCAGAGGAGCGTGCATTTCACCCTCGCAAAACACGGCTAGAGGCGCATATTTGACGCTCATAAAATCAGGCGACGGACCCTCCTCACAAAGACGTTGGCCAGACATCGCTCATAAAGGCGGCCAGAGTCACGAGGGCTGAGAGGGAGCAAGTGGGGGAAATCTCTCTTAACCTGAAGGAGTTACGGTCGTCGGTTCTGTGTTTTATGATAGCGGGAAGAACCAAGAGCCGCCCGCTGCTCACTGCACTGATGCCTAGAAATATAGAGCATTGCTGGCACTCGCTGGTTCGTTCGTTCGCTTCCAGTTCGTGTCCTTTTTCCCTTCCTGATTATTATTATTTATTTTTCTTTTCATCTTATCATTTTCGTCGTCATTTTTTTCCGTCTTTTCTTCATCCTCTTCTTCCTCGTCTGCGTTCCTTTCTTTCCTTTTGTATATATATTTTTTCTTCTTCTCGCTTTCTTTCTTACCCACCACTCTTTCATTTATCTTTTCCTTCCCTTCCGTCAATGTTATCTTTATGTCCATAATCATTTCTTGATTTTCCGTCGCACACACACGCACACGCACACACACACACACACACACACACACACACACACACACACACACACACACACACACACACACACACACACACACACACACACACACACACACACACACACACAAATCTTTTATTTTATGTCATTTCTTTTCATATAAAGTTCATATGACGTCTCTTTTAGTTTTCTTTACAAGCAAGACAAAAATAAATCGTTGATACACTAATTACAACGTCTTTCTAATGAGAGAGAGAGAGAGAGAGAGAGAGAGAGAGAGAGAGAGAGAGAGAGAGAGAGAGAGAGAGAGAGAGAGAGAGAGAGAGAGAGAGAGAGTAATGAGGTTAAGTTAGTAGGCAGTGAGGGGAGAAGGAAGGGAATGTGAGAGTAAGGAAAGAAATATAAGTATGAGAAAATAACAAAAGAATGAATGATACAAAAGGAATTAGAGGATGAGAAGATAAGAAAAGTAATGAGAAATAGGAATAAGAATAGAATGACGAAAAGAAAATCCATGAGGCAATGAGAAGAAAGAATACAATGAAGAAACAGAGAAATAAAGTAAATGAGTTGAGAATAAGGAAGGGAAATTGGAGAAGATGCAGCGAATAAGAGAATAGGAGAGAGAAAGAGGAGATAATTAAGGAAATGAGAGGCAAGGTAATGACGTGAAACAAGGGAATAAGGGAATGAGACAAAGAAACAAGGAAGAGAATATGGAAACAGGAATATAAAAGAAAAACGAAATAGGAAATAAAAAAACAAAGGATAGCAGATAAATAGAGAAATATATCATTAAGCAAAACAAAAAACAAACAAATAACCATAATACAATTTTTTTATCACACCATTCGTATAAATAAATAAATAAGAAAATAAAAACTTACAAGAGAGGAAAGAAAAGAGAAAAGAGAGAAAAAGGAAAAAAAAATATATATATATATATATATATATATATATATATATATATATATATATATATATATCTTTAGTGTAATAATTTTCTCCTCTCCCTGAGCTGAACGAATCCTACTTCCTGTCACCTTATTTCTTCCCCCGTCACCCTAATTAACCTCCCCCGTCACCCTACCACCTACCTGCAGGACCCAGGATATTAGGAAGGGTGAGGAAGGTGATGTGAGGCGGCAGGTGGTAGGTGGCAGGTGAATCAGGTGCCTTGGTGTGTGTGTGTGTGTGTGTGTGTGTGTGTGTGTGTGTGTGTGTGTGTGTGTGTGTGTGTGTGTGTGTGTGTCTGTGTGTGTCTGTGTCTGTGTCTGTGTCTGTGTCTGTGTGTCTGTGTCTGTGTCTGTG